>OX377620.1:62991125-63214927 GCA_947397865.1 Polietes domitor
CATGTTTTAGAACCGTTAGGGTGAAGGGTTAAATTAACATTAAGTATTTAGTCGGCTTCTATTTGACTACCACCGTTTAATATAATTGTTCCTACTGAGTGCACTTTTTTCGGAATATTTTCCCATGGAAACTATACTCCAAATTGTTATGTCTATCACAAGTTATTTTTTCCATGACAAGTCTCTTCTATGCCAGATATGTTGATACTCTTTCTATATTAAACTTTTCCTAACTGATATTTTCACAAAATCTCAAAAAATGTCAATTTGGAAATGAGGATATTTAAAATATAAAATAACAAATAAAATTCTTTATTTAAAATAGTTTTCGTTGCTCACTAACAATATGCCCAAGAACACGACTTTGAAATTAATATTAAATTAAATTAAAATGTAAAAAAAATTAAAAATCTTATGGGAGATGTTGCTTCGATATTACTTTCACAACGTGTTAACGTATTATTAAAATAGGTAAATTATTTGAGGAGTTACAAGCAACTTAGCCAACTTTCGAAGCAATCAAAGTCATTGATGAACAATTCCGTTGGATACCGATCACTACATGCATGTTAGGCCTGCGATTTTGATTAAAATTTTTACGTAGATTCAGTTTGGTGTTATAAGGAAGATTTGAGGAAAAAAATTATTCAAAATTGTGAATGTTTTACATACAGTATGTCAAGAATGACTTTACACATACAAAATAAATCCAAAATTTCATCCTTTTTAGCAATAAAATATATGTTTTTTATTTATCACATATATTTTTTGGATTTATTAAAATTATATAGATTATTTAGTTAGGGTTATAAAAAATAAAAGCAAATAAACTAAACGTACAACAAAAACAAATATTTCTCCAGTTTGGCAGTGTCAAGAAACTCTTTTCACAAATGTGTTTATATTAAATCTAATAAGTCTTTAAGCTAATTTTTTACTAAGTTAGTACACTAGAGCCCCGTTTTGCGTCGATCCTATTTGCGTCGTTTCGATTTGCGTCGATTTTTAAAACTGGGCTCAATTCGCTTTGCGTCTCTTTGATTCCGATTTGCGTTGCTTTTTAAAATTTACTTCAATCCGATTTGTGTCGCAACATACGATTGCATTTTTTCACTGAAGGCAGTCACATGTGATTTTTTCAATTTTGCGTGTTTGAATACTCACGATACATGTCTTATTTTAAAAGGTTACCATCAAGACCTTACAGTTGCGGTCAAAATAATAGCAGCGCTCCACACAGCTTAATATAAATTTTCATATATTTATTTGTGTGATAATTTTTTTATTGCTACTACTGCATTAAATGCTGTGTAATGAAGTTACAAACACAAAATAATCGTTCACTTGGTGATATGATTTGAATTGTTTTAGAAAATTCACATTTTATGGACTATTCGACATTTTGGACCGGTCAAAATAATAGCAGCATTCAAAAAATCTGAAGAAAAATTATTTTATCTAATTTTTTCAATTCGATTTGATGTTATAAATAAGATATTATGAAATGTACACTATTTCTGAAATATTATTGTTTTATGTTTTCTTCATAAGTAGGGCGAGGAGAGCATTGTGGAGAACAAAATCGAGTTCATATAAAAAGCTAGAAGTCCGAGAAAAGTCCCACTTAAAAATAAAAGACGTGGCACAAAAAATTGAAATTCGCAAAAACACACCTGCAGCAGCCAACCAAAAAGTGGGTGCACGTTTTATGGTCAATTGAATCAAAAATTGTTTTATATGGTGGGACAGTCCCTCGATAGTTTGTAAGACGTCCACAGAACATGGAATACATCTCCAGGTATAGACCAAAACTGTCATATAGGGAGGATCAAGCACAATGGCTTGGGCTTGTTTTTCATATTATGGAGTTAGGTCAATACATTGGCCCAGAACTACTATGGACTCTGTACAGTACATCAAAATACTGCCTAATATTATGATTATACTTACAGAATATGGAATGCACCTTAAATGGGTCTTCTACCAGGTCAATTATCCCGAAAACACCAGCCGACTTGCAAAAATGTGGTTTGAAGTCAATAATATCGATGTTATGGATGTTATAATGAAAAAAATTATGTGTGATGACTTAAATGAGATCTCACTAGCAATACTGAAAGACAATAACGATATTTGGCTCGAAATTATGGAGGCATGGTCAGAAATACCGCGTAAAAGGTGCAAAATAATATATAAAGAGTGATTTTTTTTAGGTTAGGATTTTCATGCATTAGTATTTGACAGATCACGTGGGATTTCAGACATGGTGTCAAAGAGAAAGATGCTCAGTATGCTTTGACATTTCATCATGAATCGTCTTACAAACGAACAACGCTTGCAAATTATTGAATTTTATTATCAAAATGCGTGCTCTGTTAAGAAAGTTCATTGCGCGCTTCCATTTTATGGTCAGTTTAATCGACCCACTGAAGCGGCTATTCGGGCTATTGTGACTAAATTTCGCACCAAATTTACATTGTTGGACATTAAACCACCAACACGCTTACGTAGAGTGCGAACTGAAGAAAATATCGCAGCTGTATCGGCCAGTGTTAATGATGACCACCAATTTTCGATTCGTCGCCGTTCGCACCAATTAGTCTCTGTTACTCAAAAACGTGGAAATGCCAAAATTGGACTAAGCGGATGGACCACCTAAGACGCAGCCGCGGTCAACATTTAAATGAAATTATCTTCAAAAAGTAAATGTCATGGACCAATCTAACGTTTCAAATAAAGAACCGATGAGATTTTGCAAATTTTATGCGTTTTTTTTAAAAAAAAGTTATCAAGCTCTTAAAAAATCACCGTTTATATATATAAATATACTAAAGTCAATACAACTAAGCGTTAAATTCAAGAAAATATCGTTATTTAAGTAATTATTCAAAAAAGTTTTCAATTAAAGTGAATTGAAACAGAATATTTTTAGTTTTTATTAGCGCTGCTATTTTTTTGACTGGTATCATTTTTGACATAAATGGCTCTAAAGGCTTAATCTCAAAATTACAAAAACTTAATTTTTTATTTAAAGCCATATTAAGAATGGCACAATACCACCTTTCAATCGCCGTAAAAACTTTTAGGATTTTCGAAGTAAAACTGAAATTTTTCTTTGTCGAATTTTTTTATCTTGTCGCTGCTATTTTTTTACCGCAGCTGTAGCTCACTTAAGAAATCTGTGCATTCTTTTCCAGCTAACACACTTTTTAAAGCAATTTCTCAATTTAGCAATGTTTTTGCGCATTATTTTGCTTGGTAGCCGTACAAGTAAACTTATTTAATTAACACATTTAGTAAGGAGTAAAACGCCGCTTTGTTTTAAAAAATCCGTCAATAATTGACTGAGTTATTGAAGTTTTTATAAATACCAAATTTTTGCAAAAATACAAGTTTTGGTCATTCCAGTTCACATCTCTCAATATTACGAAACATGAATTCAAGTTTTTGGAGACTAAACCAATTTAATTTTTCAATTCGAAAATTTCGAACTTCGTTAAGAAATTTCTCCAAAATGTATTTTGAAATGTGAATGCTTACTTCAAAATTGACATTGATCGGGAAAATGTTTGGAAGAGAGATACGGATGCAATCGAATACTTTTTTAAGTGATGTAGTCAATAAATATTTCCATAAAGCCAAGCAGAGATATTCAATAATAAACTAAGGAAACGTTTTATATGTAAAAACTCGAAAATGTTTTATATTTAAAAGTCGGCAATCATTAGAATAGTAATTGTACTCTCGTTCACATATGAACATACGAGTTCAGACAACATACTCGATTCAACAATATTTACAACACTATAATCATAAATTGCATGAGAAATCTTGCATTGTTGTGTTGTGTTTTGTTTTGCTTTGCTTTGCATCCATCCATCAGCAGTAGCTACTAGCTAATGAGAAGAATTGTGAATTGTCGATTGGACGAACAGAAGAAGTAGGAAACAAGAGGTGCAGCAACATATGACCACAAACTCGATCAAAACAAAAGAAACGAATCAAGAGTCGTAGTTTGTTTGATTGTAGCGTCGAGTTTTTCCCCATCTTCGTATTGTGCAAAGAGTAAAGCGAAAACCACAAAATCTCAGATAGAATTTCTCATGGGTACTGCGACAATAATAGGGTTTCTTTGCAGTGACACAATAATAATGATTGCGTTTTCTTTGTTTGGACGTAGCACAGAAAAAAGGGTTTTTAGCAAGAGAAAAGGATACATAAGCAATTTAAACAAAAAGTTGGAATTTCTTAACCTTCCGAGCACACACTTATTTTGTAACATGGAGTACGTCACATGGTCACATTTGGCAGAAGAGTTTGAGTCACGAAAAAATAACAACAACGTCAAATCATTGAACTTATTTAAAATACTGTTGTAATTGAGAAATGCAAATTGAATTTTTTAACAGTGAAAAAAATACTACTTTTTTCAAAAGCTGTCTTCATTCAATCTGTCTGTAACTCCTGAAATACTTTACCGATTTTAATGTTTTATAATTGTTTAGGAACGTAATTGCAATTACTTTTAAAATATTGATGTGGTGCTTTATAGCAGGGTTAGACTTTTTAAAGTTTTTTATTTTTTTATTTTAATTATTTGATTTTGATTTTCGAAATGATTACACTGATCGATTTTGTTGAAATTTTAAAGTAGTGTACTTAGGTCTATTTTTAAGCTACTGTGTGAGTTTGAAAGTGGTGAAATGACGGCTTCTATTTTTTACGCTTTTTTTCGATTTTTTTTACAAAATCAACCAGAATTACAGTGAAAATAATCAAAATTATAATTTGTTCATTAGTTGATAAACACAAGGTATAAAAACAATGAAAAATCCAAATATTTTTATGAGAAGAATACATACAAAATCTTTCCGCTTGACATGGAATAACTCATATATATTTTTTAATTTGATAATTAAAATTATACTGAAGCAATTTGCTTGAAATTCCGCAAAAAGAATATAGAATTTGTATCTCCTACCACAAAAAAGTTAAGATTTTTTTAAATTACTCCATGACGAAATTCCTGATTTTGAAATTATTATTTTAATTATTTTGTAAATTAAGTTTCATTCCATTTGAAAATGGTTTCATTTCATCTGAAAAAGTTTTCATTTATTTGAAAAAGGTTTCATTTAATTGGAAACAGCTTTCATTGAATTGGAAAAAGGTTTCATTTGAATTGGAAAAGGTTTCATTTAACCAGAGAATGCTATAAGTAACGAAAAGCGAAATTTAATATTTATACTCCAATCAATCGATCTTTGATAGAAAGTCGTGGAATGTTGAACTGCTCTGTCACAGCCATCGGCACTCGTTATGGTTTAAGCTTCGTCTATTCTAAGTAGACGAGGCGTTGCTCTCAAAGAGAATAAATTTGGTATGTTGAGATCAGTTTTTTTGGACCATATACAGGATTTAACATAGGATTGTATAGACCAGACGGAGAAGGGTTGATGTTGTATTTTCAATTTGGCTATGGCAGGTGATTTCCAAGTTCTTCCCATATATTTAGTAATTTCCCTACCCAATTTCTGACCTCCTGTGCTTTACATGATCCACGTCACCTAAACATCAGTACAACTCCTGAGGATTAAATGCCACCAATGAGATGGATGTTAGGACCTCGAATTTGACATTAGGTGTCTTGTGGACCATCCTCATGTTCTCCTATTCACAAATGAATTGGTGATATTCATTTCTATATTTCAATTCGACATTTCTTTATGTTATTTCTCAACATCAATTAGTCTATTCTCAATTTTAATTTTCTCATTCTCAATTGTCTATTTCTCAATATCAAATTGTATATACTCAATTTCAATCGAATTTCTGAATTATAATTTCTATTTTCTCAATTTCAATTTGCATTTCTTAATTTCAATTTATATTTTCTCAGTTTCTGAATTTTTTTTCTCAATTTCAATTTGTAATTTCTCAATTTCAATTTACATTTCTCAATTTCAATTAAAATTTCTGAATTTCAATTGGTATATTAAGTCAAGTTAAATTAGTATTTTCTCAATTTCAATTGAAAATTGTGGAGAAATGGAGTGTTCATTTGCTATGTTTTTTTGCATTTAACCATTTAAAATGGCTTTTGGGCTGTGTTTAAATAACTGGATACCTAAAATTTTAATCGGAAGAAATAGTGTTCCAAAACTATCTGTAGTTTTTCTTCTTCAAATATCTCGGAAACCAATCAGATTTGAAATGTTAACAATAACCAAAAGTAAAATACGTAGCAAATGCTAAGCCATAGTTAACCAAAATATCACTAAGTAATGTCATATATAATGTTTGGCTGAATCTTTTCTAGACATAAAATGACAACAATATTCATATCTTACCTTGCAATATTTCCTTGATAATTCATCAGCAATAATGTAAAGTGAAAATGTATGATTGAAGAAGTTATCTAAAGACGCTCTTCCAATAGGTGAATATGTTGAACTGAAGATGATCTTGAAAATATGAAGATTTTATAAATCTGCTGCTTTGATTGTGATAACGATGATATGTTTTAGCTTCTTCAACTAATCCATCTTATGATTACGGCGAATAGGTTTATGATTTCTTTACTAAATTCAATTTTATTGAGTGGGGTAAATAAATCTAAAGCATGCAGTTATTTGAAAGTAATATACATATACGTCTGTTAGAAGTAATAAAAATCCAATAGGGGTCAACAAATTATGATAGACGATCACATTTTACTGCTCTTTGGCATCCATTTCCTTTTGGAAAGGATCTTTGCCAATGTATTTGTCCAAACTCTTGTCAGCATCATCTTCTACAGCCGACAACTTCGAGAAACCCTCATCATCGACGAAACAAATTTCATGACCATCCGGATCAGCCAAAATAATAACACGCACTGTCTCCTTGCCGGGTGTGTCCAGCTCAATCAGTGGCGTCAAGATTTTACCATTATTCTGGTTGATAACCTCATTGATGTAAGGCTGTTGAGCTTTGGGCACAGCGAAAGCAATACGGCCGTAAGCTTTGGCTCTATCCAGAGGTTCACTGATTTGTTTGATATTTAATGCCGTCTGCATATTGCTATAGTTTAGAAGTAGCGACGACTCATCTTCGGATACTAGATTCATGAGTAAAATATCATGCCAATATTTTTTAGATTCGGCCAAGTTTGTAACGTGTAGACCGACTTTAACCACAGGATCTTGGGTTTGTGGTTGTGCCTCCGGTATAATGAAGAATTTATAACCATCCGGGGAGATGAGCAACTTTTTACCATCCACATCTGACATGGGATAATTGTCGGCCAAAGCACGTTCGATGGATTCCTGGGATTTTAAGACCACGCCAGCGAAGTCATTACCTGAAAGAATGAAATCAAGAAATTAAATACAATAATAATAAACAGTGACGTGCAACAAAATGTAAATCAGTATCGCAATTATTTACTTTTGTTTTGTTATATTAGGAAATAATTTTATTTCTGGTTTATTTTAAAAGATAATTAAATCAAAGGTAGAGCTACAAATTATATTTTTGTCTTTCCTTTAAGTTGCCTAGGAGTAAAATTTTATTCGTTTATTCAGCTTCATTGTCCTTTAGATGAAATTACCCTAAAAATTTAAATATATAAAAAACGTCTATTAAATTTGTTCACAATGGACCAGCATTTTACATCAATCAAGTCAATTGTTACCCAGGAAAGTTTGATCTCAATTTCAGCGCTCTGAATACAAAGAATTATTCTATCCATTATTTCATATTTTTGGTTATATTGTACGACATGAGAATACTCTATCAGAAAATACATCCTCTTAAAGATCAACTACCTATTATTAATATAAAATTTCATCTTAAATTCACTCGTTCACGGAAAAAGTCATTACCAAATAAATGAAATAATGAAATTATAAGCAGAATGAAGTTAACAGTGCACTATGGTCCCAAGCACCACATTCTTTAGTCGAAAGTATTAAAATTTAAAGTAAAACTATTGTTTGCATATAATTTAAATTTCTAGTATATTTATGGTGTTTTAGTCAATTTGAGATTATATTGTGAGAGCGACCAACTCTCTATCAATAATATAATCTTTCGTCTCTTTCATCTCATCGTTCGTGATAAAAATTTTGATAAATAAGACACTTGCCATTAATGCGAAATGATTATTCATCAGACTACAAAAATACCTTAGTCGTCTTGTGTTTATTGCATAAACTAGTTGAATAGTTGTGTAGTGAATTAATAACACAAAAATGTTAATTACAGTTTTATCTGTAAGAAATTATATACATATATGGACAAAAGTAAAATATTTTTAAAACTAATGAATTTGTTTCAAATAACAAATTTATTTCGAACGGCGTTTTGGGCAATGGAAAATAAAATTTTATTTTTGGCTATTTTCCAGCGCATTTGGCCTCTCAGCTGCTTGAGAAACACAACCCCCATTAAATATGATTCAGTTAATGGTAAATTGAATTGCATTTTAGATTGATGATAAAAATCAATAAAATTACATTGGATAGCAGAACAAAATTATGTGGAATGCATTTATCTCATAGTCATATGCAAATATAAAAATTATAGCAATATAAATGTAATTGTATGAATCAAATTATCGGCATATTCTGAAAGAAAGTACATATTTGTAGATTTTCGTTATAAATTCCTTATTTTTAGTCGTTAGTTTAATCAATACGAAACTCGATTAGAGACTTTTTTGTTGTAACATTTCAGGTGACATTATGAAAAAATTCGGACCAGATTTGAATATAACCCCCATATAAATATTCCACCGATTTACTCTATTAATGTTCTAGATTCCACATTTCAAATAGGATCTTCGTTATGTTTCCCATATCTTGATATATTTCAACTAGGAACAAATAGTATGAAAGTGAGCGATATGAATCCGTGTTATGTTATAGCTCCCATACAAATGAAACCCCTAATTCACACCATTACCGCTCTAGAACCCACATCATACATCGTATATTGATCAAATTTTGCTTATCGCTTATATTATGTTATATTTTAACTAGAGACACGTAATGTGAAAGTCAGCTATATTGGTCCAAGTTTTGTTATAGGCCCCATACAAATATTCCTTGAATTTACCCTATTACCGCTGTATAATCGGCATTATTCATTGGATCTTGATCAAATTTTCCAGATCACGTTATATTAAACAGCGGAAAACCTATCGTAAATCTGCTCCATATTTTCAAATAGTCCTTCAACTGTCGGTATTACCACTGCAATCACCGAATATCACACCGGTTTTGTGTAGAGCCAATCACATGTAACATATTCAAATAGAATTTCCGTCAAATTGAACGTATTACCTTAAACTTGGTTAATAAAATCGCCCCACCGATAATAAAATGTCTTGCTTGCTGTAATCATGGTATATAGATATAGAGAGTGGTGAAGAGTATCATATTTCCTTGTTTTTATTTGTTTTTATATTATAATTTAGCAAGGAATGATTATCTGAATGTAGGGAGACTATAGATACATAAGTTTTTAAGATTACATCAAATAATGGTTTTTTAATAAAATGCCTTGGTTTAGTAATCATGGTATAGAGATATAGAGAGTGGTGAAGAGTATCATATTTCCTTGTTTTTATTTGAATTTAGCAAGGAATGATTATCTGAATGTAGGGAGACTATAGATACATAAGTTTTTAAGATTACATCAAATAATGGTTTTTTAATAAAATGCCTTGGTTTAGTAATCATGGTATAGAGATATAGAGAGTGGTGAAGAGTAGCATATTTCCTTGTTTTTTTTTTTTGATTTTAACAAGGAATGATTGTTTGAATTGAGGGAGACTATAAATACATATCATAAATACATAAGTTTTGAAGATTACATCAAACAATGATTTTTCAGGACTTTGTTTAACTGTCACATTTATTTTTATAATTTCCGACTCTTATTCTTACGAAAAGCGAAACTGCCTTGGGGTATTAAGTGTCAAGTCTATTTTTATAGTAAATAACGTGATTCATTGTGAGTACTGTATTACCATAATAGATTTTGAAACTAGGACCGAAATCGATATAGTATAGTATATAAACAAATATGTCTACCACATACCTAAATTATGTATTTTGGAGGCAACAAAAGGTTCATGACTTTGGAATGATATTGATATCACTGATATTTAAATGAACGAAAGAGGTCGATATTTTGGAAGTAGTTCAAATATACGAGACTTGTAAAAGATATTGATAGCACTGATATCTAAATCAATGAAAGTGGGCGACGGACACGACGTGCCAATCGGTTCTAACAACAAGTTTGAAATGGCATGTAAGGCTAGAGTATTTTTGAAGGTCGTCAAATATGTTTGCAAGCATAGCCTATAAACTTTTACATTATATACGTTCGTGATATCGTTATAAAGTCGCCACGTTTCTACATTTAGTTAATTACTTAAAATGTTTGACTGTGTATCTCAAGCTATTAAATTTTATATGCACATACGAATATAAAGTTTGTTGTGCATCGAACGTCCCGCTAAACAAATCAGTTCTTACCCATTTCGTAGCTGGAAACACCGTAA
This sequence comes from Polietes domitor, assembly GCA_947397865.1. Lineage (NCBI taxonomy): Eukaryota > Metazoa > Arthropoda > Insecta > Diptera > Muscidae > Polietes > Polietes domitor. Next base: position 63,001,681 of record OX377620.1, read on the forward strand.
TTATATGTCAGCTCGAAAACGAAGTGTGTCGATTCAGGGCCATAGCCCACCATAGTCTTACTCCAGCGATTATCATAAGGTCTACAAATGAGAAAGCAGCAACATATCGTTAATCGTAAATCAAAAATTTAATGACTAGACATAAAATAACACTCTCACCCATTACACTGAGCTTCGCATCCCTCTTTGAACTCCTCGTGCCGCAATACCTGATAAAAAAGAAAACAAACAAAGCAATCATTTGATAAATTTTTGATTTAATTATTTTATTTTTTCGACTTGTAATTCAAAGCCATCGGTATGTACGCGCACAAATGAATAAAACTATCTAATTTTAGAATTATCTCGAACACGGCAAAACACTTGTTGCCTGTTGATTGCCAAGACAACGCCTGATGGCGATTGCCACTAACGTTATCACATTAAAGGAAAACGGAAAACATTCAATTTTTAATAAGTTACCTACCTTCATGCCCAAGATGTTCCTAAAGAAATGACTATTCTTAGCCCGATTGCCAATCTTGAAAACATAATGCAAGGCTCTACCCGTGATTTGGGACATAATTCCAATTGATTTTCGAGTATTTATTAAATTTATTGAATTTCACAATCAACACACAATCAGTCACACTTCACTTGTCTGAACGTTCTTTTCAGTATGCGGCTGCTAACCAACTATTGAAGGGTTGAATGTTTATAGTATATTTAACTAGAATTGCTCAACGACGACAGGAAAATTTTAAAATTGTTAAAATGAAACAAAACCGGTTGTCTCGTCTCACCTAATCATCTGGTAAATGAAAACAAACACAAGCAGATGTCGAAGCTGAACGAAAAAAACCGCCGCCGTTACAATTTTGTTTTACCGGCACCACAACACAGTGGGATATTTCCATAAAAGCTGCAGTAAAGAGCCAACTTGATAAATTTTCGTTTTAAATATGGCTTGCTATTATTTTCGCTTTAATTACAAGAAATTTTAAGCGGTGGAGGCGACGATAACTATCCCTATCCACGGAAAAAACTTGTGGGAAAAGACCGAATTCAACGATCTCTTTATACTGGAGAAATTGAAACATGCTGAATATTGACAACTTGTATACAAACCAAAAGGAAAACAACAACAAATGGCTTATATCTAGTTTACCACAAGAGCTCCAATTTGTCCAAAAATCATAGCATACGTACAACTTTTTAATCAAAACTCGGCCCATTTTTCCCGAGTTATGGGCCCTGAAAGTTCGTAGATATATTCCTCGATATCTTTCATGTTTTCTATCGGATCGGATATGGGTATCATTATAAAGCTTATCGCAATACCTTTAAAAAATATATATATATGATTTTTCGATCCGATAACCCATTGCGAGCCAAATTGAATATTTACGATTTTTAGTCGTACTTTCTACAAAAGAGCTTATTTTCTGGAAATAGTACTGATATGGCGATACGTATTTTACACCACAAACATGTAGACAAGATCATGCGCCAAAATGTGAGCTTCTTTAGGGGTAGCTAACACTTTAAAAACCGGAGATATTAGAAAACAAGGTGGTGTAAATGAAAAAAGTGAAAAATTAAAAAAAAAACTTTAATCTGCGTAGCCGGTTTCGACATACCCCAGAGGAGAAATTCTTTAACCCCGGCCAAAGGCCGGCTACGCAAAAAACTTAGTGTTTCTGTCTGCGTGTTTACACATAAACTTCTTTTAAGAGGTGCAATACATCCTCATGTGTAAACATCCCTACAGAAAACTTTTAATTGACTCGCAATGGATTATCGGATCGAAAAAACATATATATATCGTTTTAAAGGTATTGCGGTGAGCTTTCTATTGATACCCATATTGATCCGATGAAAATCCTGGAAGATATCAAAGAATATATCTCTGAAATTTCGGGGCCCCGTAACTCGGAAAATATGGGTCGCCGCCAATTTCTTTTTTTATTATTTTCTTGTAAAATATGCCCTATTCCACATAAAAAAAATTGTTTTTTATTTGGACCTCTTTTGCTAAAGTAGATGTGTTCCAATTTTCAAAAATGTTACTTTTCGGGGGAAACGGGGAGAATGAGTATTCAAAATTTACCAAACGGCTGAAGCTGGAGTAATGAAAATCGATAGATACAGTTGCGGTCAGAATAATATTAGCGCACCACAGCTAAACATTAATTTTCTTATACTTGTCTGTGTTTAATGTAATTTTAATATAAATTTTTCTTTTTGATTTGATTTGATGTTATAAGTGTGATATTTTGACTACTTCTGAAATATGTAGCAATTCGATATTATACGGAAAAAGCTGTAAAACATGTGGAAGAAAACCTTTGTACAAGTCTAGTACAAAATATCCACTACGAATTTGAAGTATATCGGGGGCTTATATTCAAATGTGACTATGAACAAAAACACAACTTTTCAGGAGAGTGATAAAACTGATTTTGTCCTTAATTTGAAGATTAATTTTTAATCATTCTTCTACAGTTTAATCTGAAGGGGATTACTAATTGCTACGATTAAAAAAGTTTTCAAAAATTACTATTATTCATTGTTTTATGGTTCATAGCCACTTTTGCATGTTTAAAAATTGAGCTCTATGAATGTTGAAAGAAGCACGCACATAGCTATTAATGCCCAAATATATAACTAAGATTTATTATAAACACGTTAACGTTTTTAATGAAATGTTGGTAACGTTGCGTAGAAAACGCATTTTCTAGCATGTACCCATCGAATTGAAAGATTCCAGCTTCATCCGTTAGATTTTTACTATTTTTATCCCTTTTTTCATTTTTTTACAAATATTTGCTATTACGGTAGGGCACAGTAAACAGAAAAATACAAATTGGATATTTTTGAAAAATTTTCATTTTCGCGGGATTTATGGCTAAAATGATTTGCTTGTATTACGCTTTTGCTTTGTAATTTTCTCGCGATCTAGCCAACGGATCCGTATGTAACATATATGTAAACAGCCGCGAAAATCGCTGCAATTGTTGAAAAAAATCCAAAATTCTATAAAGGATTCTGAAACTTTTCCCATGAAGTGAGAAATCGTATGCCAATATAGATAGATATATATATATATATATTTACGCGGTTTTTTTTTCTAAAGATGTTTTTCAATATTTGGACTTTGCAGCCAACATTTATCCTATTTTAGCCTGATAACTTGGGAAGCAAAATTTTATTAACGGCGAAATGATGGAATTTAATAGTACGATATACCCTAAGTCTAGTACAAGTTTTAAACAAAATTTTTGTAGAGAATTGTACCCTTCGTTTTTATTCTGATCCATTTTTGAACTATTTTATTTATTTTATTTTTATGTAAATAGCCACGTGTGACGTGTGACTGCCAAATAGAAGCCATAAACTAACGTGTGAGTGTATAGCCAAATCAGAAATATTTAAAAAATTACTAGAAAAAATGTTTTCTCCTAATTTATACGACAGTTTGCAGGCAAATCAGGGAATAGTTTGGGATCAAAAACTCATTTTCGAGAAAACGGTTCATAGCCTCTTTTGAATATAAGCCTCGATACTTATTAGTAGGTCTGTTCGATTGGGCTTACTAGCTTAATTTTTGTATGGAATTTAGTCGCTTAACAAGGAAGTAGCTTGGTTTGGTTTAAAGGACCAGAATGCTCCTGCATTCTGAACACTCGGAGACTCAGTTGGGTCCATTGTGCAAATCCTTTTGTTTCCTGAAAGTATAAAGTTATAGGTTATAGGAGAGGGATGGGGATGGGGAGTGAAGGGGAGTGATGGGATTTAGGAAGGAGTGATTGGTGTTAGATGATAGATGAGACGTGAGACGTGAGGGAAGTAAGGGGATATTGGAATGGGATATGGAGGTAGGAGAGTATGAAGGTGTGTTTTAGTATTTCTGTGTGTGGGTGTTTTCCAATGGTTGACGACTAGTTAAGAAAATTTGTCGAGAGTCATCCGGTATACCGTTGGTGGTATGCCTTTATGGCTGTCTTTCTTTGTTAGTCGTCAACTGTCTTTGCGGTTACATCCTTGTTCCTAATCAATCACCCCTGATCCGATTTAGCCCTTTTGAGAATCCCAAAACGTCGTAAATGGTGCGGGTTGCAATATCCTCTATGTTACTGATGAAATAACTTCCTAGGTACATATTTATTTCTGCGTACACAAAGCGCTGGACATCTGCTGATTATGTGTTCAATAGATTCTATCTCCTCCTCATCCTCACATAATCGGCTGTGATCTTCAATGTCCAACTGCCTTCTTGAGATCCTACTCCTAGTGCAGTAATGCCCTATCAAAGTTCGAATTTCTGCCTTGTTTAGCTCTAATAGAGTTCTGGTTTTGCCCCTATCGATCTTTGGCTATGTGGCTCCCCTGAAGGATACCTCGTCATCGCACCACTTCTCCGCTAGCATCTCGTGCAGAAGCAGTGTTTCCAGCAGCAGCCATCTTTCAGCGTTTATCCTGCCATCAGGATCCGATCTGTCGATGACTGCTACCTGTAGTTCCGACGGAACTTGGAAGCTGCCCGTGTTCTTCTGCCTCTTCTTTTCCTCCACTTGAGGTTCATATCCTGATCTAGCTCTTTTGAGAGCAACTCCACCAGCAGAGGACTTAAGAGCCGCTTGGCTGGTAGAGGGTCCCACAATTGAGCTGCAGGTCTTGATCACTCCAGTGGAGGGAGGAGGAGAGGCAGGTTCTTTGTTATTGTCGCGTATGTGTGTGCTGTTTTTGTCAGTTTCGTTGCTGTTTGTATCGTTTTTTGGGTCCACCTCGACCTTGAATTGGGTCGAGGTTTTGTCCGTCACGCACGAGGGAAGGCTGCTAATCAAGAGACGATCAACAGTGATGTGTGGATAAATTCTTTCGATTTTAGCCACGCACTGACGATGTCTCCTGAGTACCGCCCTTTCCCTGTCAGTGAGCAGAGCAAAGTCACGTCCTACGAATTTACGTAAAATACCGCAGGAGCGCCTTAACCCGCTTTTGGCCTTCTGCTCCGCAGCTTTGCTCTGCTCAGACTTGCCCGTGGACTTCGCATCATCTGTGTTGGTCTTAGTTTTACCATCTTTAGGTTCCATCCGTAGTAGAGCTTTAGACTCTTTGGAGGAACCTCCGGTGGTTACGCTAAGATCCTTTCCATCTGATCCTAGGTCCATGGCGTCTTGTCGTAGCAGAGTGGCCGCTGCTTCTGTCCGTGGCGGGTCGGCTCGTGCCGACTCATTGACCTCAGGTAGAACGTGGGGTCTCATCAATATCAGCGACTCCATCAGAAGGTTCCGGCCTTTCCTGGAAGTCTCTTGGAGATTGTGTCAGAGTGACATCAAGCTCCTCCGAGAGTATCCAGAGCTGGTCGAAACCTCCTATGGTGGTGTCGCTGAGATCACTGAGCGATCCCAGAGAGTACTCCCGTTCAGCCTCTAGTTGGTGCTGGAGTTCAGACTGCTGCTCCAAAATGGCACCGTCCGTTGTCCGTTCCCTCAATGGAAGTCATGTTTCGTTCATTGTCGGCGAGAGTAGTCCGTGGGCATTCCGAAGTCAATTTTCCTAATCCAGTAAGGCCGCTGGCGACACGTAGAGGAGACCCGACGTCTCCACCGTGCCCGCCGGAAGTCGCTGCCTTTGCTCCTTCCGACGTTGGGGTGTATATTACCACCTCCGACTTTTTTGCAATATTGTTATTCATCCCATTATTCAAACCCATTGTATGCTTTTATTTTGTGTATTTGAACTATGTAAATAAGTCCTAGGTGACTAGGACTAGATAGATTCAAATACAGCCGGTGTGCACACAGGAACAAACACCGGCTATAGGGGTACCCTCGTGGGTCTTAGTACGACTGCACTTAAGCCCCTACATCGCAACAAGATTGTTACCTTAGTTGTGTTGCCAGATCTTTCATGCTAATCCATTTAAGAAAAACCAATGTGTAGCAACGTTGCCACCTTATGTAAGGTGTAAGCCCAATTGAACAGGCCTAGAAATTTAATAATTTTTCATCGTGTTTATAACCTCAATTCGTAAAATAATAAGAGATGTGAACTGGAATTTCCAAATCTTGTATGGTTGCAAAAATTTGGCATTAATAAAAACTTCAATAACTCAGTCAATTACTGACGGATGTTTAAAACAAAGCGTCGTTGTACTCCATACTAAATATGTTATTGCGGTTACCAAACAAATGTTTTGCAGCATTGTCATATTTGAAAATGGCTAAAAATGCTTAAAAATATGTTTGCACACAGATTTTTCATCTCTTCCAGAGTTTTTGGACTATCACATAGTGTAATCTGTTTGCCACAAGTCCCACTTAAAAATAAAATAAGTGTGACAAAAAAAATGCAATTCGCAATTGGTACCGAACTATCATAAAATTCGGAATGTACATTTCTCTGGCCGTGTAGACGCGCAATATAAAGAATTGTTTTGATATTTCTACTTTTAGAAAAAAAGGGGACGAAAAGGATAAAAAGGGAGACATCAAACGGCTGTAGCTAGAATCACGTAATTCGATTCAAACAAATCGTAAAAAAATTTGAAAGCGAAATGTAATGGATTTTCTAAATTCGTATTTTTGTTATAAAAATATGATTTGGTTCCATCCATAATCGGCTGCAGCTGGAACCAAATTTGATGTATGGAACCAATGATGACTGTGTGGTTGGAATTGAAAATGTGCGAAATCGATTCAAAGAGAAAATTTTCTTCCTTAACAACGAATGGAAATACCGCTGGACTATACATTTATTCTGCAAAAATGATCTACCCAACATGCCCTTTTAAAAATTATATTCTGTTCTGTTCCAATCAAAATGTCTTAATCTGTTGGACAGTGTAATTGGCACTGTGCTCCAATACATAACGTAGTAAGAAAAGTCCGAAAACAGTATTGTAAGGTGTTTAGTTTTGAAAGCAGTGTTGCAAAACGGCTGATTTGCATTTCGCTGAGTAAGTTGGTTGTTGTCAGTGCTAACTAACTTTGTACTAAATATTTGTCTGAAATTTTTTTGGTCAATGCTGTCGGTGCGGTGCTTATGTCCTTTTAAGACCCATACAAAAAGCAATAAAACGAATGTCACAGATGTTGAAAATGCCATTTTCGAATTTCGAAAAAAACAAAAGTTGTGCTAGGTTTGTGCCCAATTGTGCCGTAAAAAGTTTTTCGATGAAAATTGACCGAGATATTGCGAAAAAACTTTTTTCCAAAAAAAATCGCTGGGATTGCCATTTCGTTTTTTTTTGCAAGTGCTGGATTGTGCTAGCGGAGTACATAATTGTGCCGTTTTTAAAAAAGTTCTATCTTAATCCGTTTTCGAAAAATGGCTATTTTCGAAAAAATCCTAGAATTGTCATTTTGTTTTTTCGCAAAAAACAAAAGTTGTGCTGAATTGTGCCCAATTGTGTCGCAAAAAGTTTTTTGAAAAAATTAAAATTGGCAGCAACAAAAATCGCTGAAATTTTCATTGTAGGTTTTTTGGGCAGCAAAAGTTGTGCTAGGTATTTCTAGAGGAGGGTGTTATTGTGCCGTTTAAAGCTAAGTTCTATCTCAAACCGTTTTCGAGAAAATCGCTAATTAAAATTTTGGCGATTTTACAAAAAAATTCTCTAATATTGTTATAATCGCGATTTTTGCAAATACTGTGCTGAATTGTGCTCGCCTAGCACAATTTTTTCGTGATACATCAAAAAGTGCTCATTTCAATGGTTCATAAAAATAATCGCCATTTTAACTTTTTTAGCCATTTTCCATATAACTTTGCAAAAAACGCGAATTTCAAAAATTGTGCTGGATTGTGCTCGCCTAGCAAAATTTTGCTATCATATTCCAAAAAGCGCCAACTTTTTGTAAAAGTCGCAAAAACGCCAAAAATTTTAGAATTGCCATTTTGTTTTTTCGCAAAAACAGGATTGATGGACTAGAGGGTGACTCCGGGCAACATTAAGAATTTTTCAGGTCTTTTCATAATTTTTTTAAGTTTGATGCTTTACTTCTCCATACATATTTACCTTGTTTAATTCTTTATTTTAGATATTTGGGCACAATATTCACAAACATAATTTATCACAGTTTTAGCTAACAAGGTTAGGGAAGGTTATTTCATGTTCGGTAGGAATTGCATCTAATACTCAAGTTACCAGTTCTTGATAATATTTAAATGTGTTCATTTCTACAGTTGATGCAACTAAAATTCTGAAATAAATTCAGTGGAATTATACTCAAAAACCCCAATCGAAAATATTGTGAGTTCTGAACTTCAGGGCTGTGGAGTTGGAGTCTAGAGTCGGAGAATTTTGCTGGAGTCGGAGTCGTTATTAAAAATTATTATTATTTAAAATTTTAAACTATTAGCCTGAGACATGTTCTGTGAACACAATTAGGATGTTTTAAATTTGTAATAAAATAAAATAAAAGTAAAGTTAATGTGGTATTCATTTATTGATGCAATTTAAAAGAGACGTGCCGGCAAAGGTACTATTATAGATTAAGCGACTCGTTGGGGAAGTACGCATTTAATGCTCAAACGTCTAATTGAAATAAAAAGTTATTTAAACGATTTGGATAATAATGACCTCTCATTAGCAGAAAAATATTGGGATCATGCCATTGTTCTCGAAATGATTTTACCAAAAAAATGCAAAGCGAGAATTTGACACCAGGTGGTTTCTACAGGGAATAGAAGGAACTAATATTTAAATTGGAGAAATTTGAAAATTGGATTGCAAACGATATTGTTTCTTCAATGACTTCAATGAATAAGGAAGAATTCTATTCTATTGGCGGGAATATGTGTCCACCCTTTAAATAGAATTTTATTAAACCGTGATCAAGTTTTAATGACACGGCAGAGATTATATGAACTGGCAGAAAGAATGCAAAATTCTTTTAACCCAGATGGTTCTCAATTGTGCGATACATCTCGTTTAAATAAGTAGATGAAATTTTTTGATCATTTTTATTAGTAGTTGTAGAATATCTTTTTGTTTTGTTTCCATAGTATTTTGTATCATGAATTAAAAAATACTTTTCTTTAAATAAATTCTTTACAATAACAGTATTACATAGAAATGTATTTACCTTTTTTGTTTGTTTTATAAAATAAAATGGGTTTTCTTTAAAAATAGACACTATTACAATTATTGAAAAAATACACCATTAAATATTATTGATTGAACATCCGGAGTCGAAACATTATAAAATGCTGGAGCCGGAGTCGAGCCATTTTGCCTCGACTCCACAGCCCTGCTGAATTTGTTGTTGTACATGTTAGTCTGCTTCGCATACTTATATGAAGCCAGCTTGTTGAAATTCCAAATATTGTACAAATTTTCATAATAATGGAAATACACATATAAAATAGTAGTAACCAAGACCACTAGGTGGCGAATGTGTAAAAAGTACATTCTATTTCACTCAAAGTACATTCTAAGTCACTTAATTTTGTTCTCTCTTTCGCTTATAATACTGAAAATTGAAAGAAAACGAATGAAGTAAAGTTAATTCTAATGATTTTTATGATTATACACCAAATACCTTTTATTTTCCATTTATTGCAGTTTTTAAAAAAGGAATATTTTCTCTCCAAAATGCTATTCAGAACCACTTAAATAATTTCTCTCGTACTACGCAGTTCTCTGAGAATTTTGTTGAATCTAGTTCTCTCATTTATCTTTGACGAAATATTTTCCATCACCAATAAAATTCCCTTTTTCCTTACTAATGAATAGTACGATAGAAAATCTTCAGATGTCACTTGGGATGGCATTTTGAAGATAATATTTTCACTTTTTAACCCAGCACCATTTAGGTTCAGTCAATAATAGTTGGCAACATATTGACAGTCAATTTCATGTGGTATATTTCAAAATAATTGTTTTTTATACACTCCACGAGACATAATTTGTGCATTTGTTTGTAACACCCAAAAGGAAGCGAGATAGACCCATTGTTAAGTATACCGATCGACTTAGAATCACTTTTTGAGTCGATTTAGCAATGTCCGTCTGTCTGTCCATCTATTGTTGTAATCAAATTACAGGTCGCAATTATAATCCGATCTTAACAAAAATTGGCACAAATAAGTTTTGTGGATCAAGGACGAACGCTATTTAATTTGAGGCAAATCGGTTCAGATTTAGATATAGCCCCCATACAAATGTCGCTCCCGATTTGACATTTTCCGCTCTAGAAACCACATATTGTACCCGATTTTCTTTAAATTTGACACAACATCTTATAATCCAACTAAAAACACCTATGCAGAAATTCGGTATGATCGGTTCAGATTTAGATATAGCCCCCATACAAATGTCACTACCGATTTGACTTTTGTCGCTTTATAAACCACATATTGTACCCGATTTTCTTTAAATTTGGCACAACATCTTATAATCCAACTAGAAGAACCTATGCAAAAATTAGGTAAGATCGGTTCAGATTTAGATATAGCCCCCATACAAAAGTCGCTCCCGATTTGACATTTTCCACTGTACCATTGTACTCGATTTTCTTTACATGTGACACAACATCTTATAATCGAACTAAAAACACCTGTGCAGAAATTGGGTAAGATCGGTTCAGATTTAGATATAGCCCAAATACAAATGTTGCACCCAAATGTTTAACCGATTTTGGCCAAACTATACATATTATATTTCACCTATTTCGTTCCAGATTTAACATTTTTTGTCAAACACATACATTTACAGGATACAAAAATCCTTTCCGATTTCACTTTTTCACAGAATTAAATTGTATTCGGATAGAAAGTGGAGTGTATCATAGAGTCGGCCCCGCCCGACTTTGGCCTTTCCTTACTTGTTTTTTTAACAATAACGAAATGTCTAACGTTGAATGGAAGGGAGCAAATTTCATTTAATAATCTTCCACATAATAATAATTAATGATAATTCGCCACCTACCGGCAATGCTTTCAACCACAACTATTTTATCTATTTATTTCCATTATCTTTGGATTATGCTTCATAGCAAGTTGCCAGATTTCTCAGAAAATTAACAAAGGTTTGTGTCTCAGATACATACATTTACTATGCAACCATATATTTAGTCTCGACATTCACCATCTATGTGAGGTACGTACGTTAGCATGATTAGTCTCTGGCGTAGCATGACGTACGGTAGCCACTATTGGTTATTTTTAAACAAAATAGGTAAATTTAAATAGTTGGGATACTTGGTAACTTTTTATTAGTGTATATAAAATATTTATGATTTCATTATTTATAGATTATACTTATTATTTATTCATAGAATCCACTTGTTTTCGGAATCGTAATTAAAAAAATAAACAAAGAAAATACTACGATTTCCTGACACCAATTCGACTAATTCTTTTAATATTTGTGCTGTAATTTTTTGATTCGATTGCTTATATGTTAAATTAAAGGTAATTATGATGTCTATGTTGCGAATTACACTTTCACATAGAAACGGTGGTTAGGGGACAGCCTCCAAAAAATTTGGGGGAAAAATATTTATTTTTTCAAAAAAAATGTTTTTTTTTTAATAGCTAATGTAGAAGTAAAGATACACCTTGTTGACACAAAAGTTTTTTTAACTATTTTTTATTTTTTGTTTAAATAGCGCGAAAATTCCTTTACAAGTTGTGTTGACGATCGACCATATGATCGACATCAGCTGATGCTGGCATGTGGAAGATCGGCCATATGATCGACATCACCTGATGCACATATGACACCGAGACATCCACATCCAGATGGCGTTATTGTGTTTGTTTTATGTTTGTCAAAGTTGCTTGTGTGTACTTCGTACGGAGCAGCAATACGTGCTGAAATAAAATATTAAAATCTATTTGTGTTGTATTTTTTATAAATTGTCTCCACTAGACTCCGTCTAGGGGAGACCAACAGTGCCATTATCCTGATGGAAACCTTTCAAGTTGCATAACAGAATATTATTATGATTTGAAAAATCGTTTGCGTCTATATTACTTCCACATTAGCTATTAGAAATAAAACAAAATACTATTTTCGGCTTTTTCTATTTTTTATGATTTTTTCATGCCAACAAAAATAGATTTTTACGAAAAAAATATTCGCAATATTTATAGCCATCATGAGTACTTTTAATTTGACATATAACTGTGTGATATCGAACTTATTTTTCCAAAATGAGAGTACAAATATTTAAGGTAACTTCGCCGAAATTGGAATTTTAGTAATTTTTTTGATATTGTATTTTGTATAGTTGACCTTTTAATAAATTGTGTGTAGGTGTTTTTGTCCGGCTTGAGGTCATGTAATTTAAAAAACAACGATGTTGTGTTTTAAATAATTTTTTTATTTTAAATTCCCAATATATCATCTTCAGGGGTGTCACTATAAAAACAAATATTTTTAACATTAAATATACAAAAACACTTAACAATTATTTTATGACAATAATTACATTTATGAATATAAAGTATAAACGACAGTAACTTGTCCACACAACCAGTCTTTGTCAACTAAATTATTTTTGCTTACATTTATGCTTTTTAATAATGGGTCTGTATATGTGAGCGCAGCCGTCTGTGTCAGTTTTGTAATTTATTCTCTTGTCAGAGGGAACATCAATTATATGTAAAGTTTCAAGAGTGTATCTGCGTTTGTAGTTGTTCTCTTGTGCTAATATTTTTACATCGTCGAAGTTCGGCGTGTGATCCGTCAAAGTACAGTGGGCAGCCAGAGCGGTTTTTTATTCTAGTGGTCTATTTGTTGCTTTTTGGTCAGATTTATGGAAGAAAGTCTTGTCTTTAATTTAGTCTTAGTGGTGCCAACATATACCTTTTGGCATAAGTTGGACTTGTCCCCGTTGCATGTAATTTGATAAACTACGTCCGATTTATCTTCATTTTTTAATCTAGATTTTATCCTGCTAAAAAGGTTATTGACTGTAACATGCGTCTTAAGTGCTAATTGGCATTTCTCTTTGTCGTATAAATTTGAATGGCGAAATCTTTCAGAAAAACCTTTGACCTATGTAGCGTTTTTCTGTATATTTAATGTTAAAAATATTTGTTTTTATAGTGACACCCCTGAAGATGATTGACGAAGTCAATCGAAATATTGGGAATTTTAAATAAAAAAATATTAAAAACACAACATCGTTGTTTTTTAAATTCAAGCCGGACAAAAACACCACGTATTTTTTTTTATAAAAAATTACCATAATTCTTTTTTAATATAGTTTTCGAGTTTAGGAAGCCAAAATATCCGCTTCGTTCGTTCGTTATATATCGTCTTTTTACGAGGATGCTAGACGTTTTAAAAGATTGGTTATTTTTGGTAAATTAAAAAAAAACTGGTAATGAAAAATCATCTATAGTGGCAACTGTGAATACACTCGGGTCTCTTTTTATGTTGTATATATTTTCCTCGGAAACCCGCATACGAAATTTAATTTTACAATTTTTCGTAAATGTGTCTTATGGCTGTAGATCGGTTGGGCGAAATCGGCCCAGAGCGATTTTTTTCTAACAAGGACAGAAAATTAATTTAGATTATTTAAGCAAATTTTTCGAAAATGTCTGCTCTTTAGGCGCTTGAAAGTTCCTCTTGTAGCGTGGAAACACCAACAAGTAAATAAAAGATTTAGCGGCTGAAATGGGACAAAACGGAAATCATGAAATTCGTTGTATGCATTCATTTGACTGTGTCGCGTACACATAAAGGAATTTTTCGAAGATTGTACTTTTAGTTGGAAAATGGGACGATAGGGGATAGAAATAGAGTTTCTCTCCCGGGAATTCCCGCCCGGGATTTCCCGGGAATCCCGGTTATTTTGCACTCCCGGTATCCCGGGAAATTCATCCGGGATTCCCGGGAAATTCTTTATTTTTTCTTTAAATAGTTATGTCATCAGGTTTAGTGAAATAAATTTGTATCGCAGCTATTTGTCAGCTTATTCCTTTCGTCAGAACCCATCAGGTGCTTCGTCACAAATTTCGGAACTTTGGTTTCAAAGCTGACCACAATCGATGGTTTCACAATCTGAGGAATTACCAGAAGCGTATTCATACAAGAATGAATCGCACGTTAAAGACATTATAATTGAGCAATTCAAAAGGGTAAAATTAGAAATGATCAGTGTAATAAATTCCCTTCCCTTGTGATTGACGAATGGACAAGTATAAGAAATAGGAGATACCTAAATATATGTTTGCACGGAGATGAAAAGGTTTTTCATAATCTGGGTATGGTTTATATACCTGGTAAATGCGGTGCTATAGAAATTAGAGCATTGTTGGAGTCACGGTTAAATGATTTTAATATTAGTTTTGAAAAGCACAATTACAGACGGGCCGAACGTAATGAAAAAATTTGTCCGAGAAAACCCAGTTGAAGGTATATTTTGTCTCAGTCATGGCATCCATTTGGCAGTTGTCGAAATTTTCTATAAAAAAGCAAAAGTACCAGTTGATGAAAAAATAGAACTCTCAGATGGAGAAGACTACGAAGATGTGACTGTAGTCGATACTGATAATATTGAAAACTTATAAATCCAAGACAATTATAAAGTAGTATTGGCAAACACCCGACAAATAATAAAAATGTTCAAAAAAAGCCCAACGAAAAATTGCATTCTGCAAAAATATGTTGTAGCAGAACACAATAAAGAAATATCTCTCGAATTGGATATGGTGCCAATGGTGCCAATGTTAGAAAAGTTTTTACGTTTAAAAAAGCTATAAAAAAGCTCTTGTAGATTTAGAACAAATTGGGATTTGGATTGAAGATAATATAAATATACTAACAGATCTATTAAATATTTTAAAACCAATTAAATTAGCTGTGGAAGCGCTTTGCCGGCGAAATATGAATTATTATTATTATTTATGCCAACAAATTTCTCATATTCATACACCTTTGGGTGAAAAAATGTTAGAAGCTTTAAAGAATCGAATCGAAGAATACTTTACTAAAGTACCTTAAAGATCCAACAACATTTAACAAGAATGTCAAAAATTTATTTCAAAACGCTTCAAAACAAAATGTGGTGGCGTACGCTGAAAACATTTACACTCGGATTTTTAAAGATGACAACGGCATCGATGAAGTTGCAGAATTGGATGATATTTCTATTAGTGACCTTCCTACGAGAGATCATTTGAGGATATTTTAAGTGATGCCATAACAAACACAAATGAAAATGTTTCATCGAATAAAAATCGACCAAATTTCTCAATAAAAAAGGATTTAAAGTTTTATGAAGCAAGTGGAAAACCAACGGAAAACGTCACCAATTTATTTAATGCTCTTCTGAAAATAAGACCAACATCTGTGGAAAGCGAAGGAATATTTTCTACAACTGGACAATTTGTAAATAAAATTAGAAACAGACTGTCTGATGATTCCATTAATGCTCTTTCAGTTCTAAAAACATATTTTCAAAATGAATTTAATTAATTTTTTAGATATAACTTAAGTTTTTATTATTTACTTATGCTTTTGTTTGTTTGTTATGTTTTTGTTTTAACTGCAGCTTGTATTATAGTTGATCTTATGAACTAAAAAATAAATATATACATACTGCAAAATTAACATGATTTGCTTTATTTTTCTGTTGTGTGGAAATTCCCGGGAATTCCCGGGAAATGCTAAAAATTTTCCCGGTTTCCCGGGAAATGAAAAAGTCCGGTAAAAGAGAAACTCTAGATAGAAACAGTACCAACTAGACGGCTGCAGTTCGAATAATGAAATTTGGTGTTTACATTGCTCTGACTGTAGGCGCGAAAAATAAAGATATCTTTCGATATTCGAACCTTTAGGATCAAAATGGGATAACATTTTTACTAGCCAAGCAGCTTTAGCTAGAATCATGAAATTCAGTCTTTGCACTCATCTGACTGTGTAGTCGTGCAATATAAGAAGATTTTTCCAAATTCATATTTTTAGGGCCAGAGTGAAAAAGCAATACAACTGGTACCAAGCACTGTAGACGCGAAACATAATGGATCTTCAGTATTAGTACTTTTCGTATCAAAATGGTGCAGACATTTCGGCTGTATCAATCAAGAAATTACAGATGGAGGAAAACGAATGAATGAACGGCATATAAAGTGGAGGGTATCATATTTTCGGCGCCGCTGACTTTAACCTTTTTTTTACCAGTTCAATTTTGATTATTTTTCAAACTTTTTCGGGAGATTTGGTACCTTTTAGAATAGTTTTTATTATGACGAATCACCCATAATTTTTGGCTGAATGTTCACTTTTAATTTTGGGCGCTTCTGCATCTATCCGTTATTCACGTATAACAAAAAAAAATCAATTTATGTTGCAGATTTTTTGAATACCTTACATTCAGTTTTTATTGAGTTTTCTTTAATTGTCCCCTGTTCTTAAAGTGCTTCACCCACTGGTTTAATAAGCATTTCATGAATTTGTACGTGAGGTGGTGTGGCCAAAGTATATAAGACAGCGCTGGCGATATCATGTGGACTAAGGATGCTCTCCCCCAACATTTTTCTCAAACTATCACTGATAATCTCAGTATCCACAAAACCCGGACTAATACTCTGCAATGAAATAGATACTTAGCAAATGAGAACCACTTCATTAATTGAGCTCTACTTACTGTGATTTTTGTTTTGGTGCCTAAGGCATGGAATTCTTGTCTATAGATTTCGGTTATGGCCGTGACTGCATATTTCGAGGGCGAATAAATATTTGACGTTGGCAATTTTCCTAGTTGCCCACCTATTACCTTATGGCCCAATATGCTATTGATTAGCACCACATGTCCGTCGATATTGCGTTCCTTCATCGACTGGAATGCTCGCTGGGTGCAGTATACAATGCCCATGACATTGGTCTGCAGGACGTTGTGGATGTCTTTAGGATCCAATGACACCAGTTGTCCAAGCTTCGCAGTGCCGGCATTATTGATCAATATATCAACGCCACCAAATTTGGCAATGACTTCATCGAAGGCCTTATTAACCGACTCCAAGTCGGAGACATCACATTCAATGGCCGTCAGCAGTGATTGACGTTCTTGTGGTAGGTTAGCGATAATCTCAGCAACGCGCTCTTTACGTCTGGCCAGACCCACAACTTGTACACCGGCCGCGACCAGATCCTTGGCAACGGCAGCCCCAATGCCTGAACTAGCACCTGTCACCACCGCCACTTTATTTTGCCAACGTTCCATGATGAAGAATACTTTCGCAATGAATGCCAATTTTGGGGCAGAATATTTCAAAATGTTCATTCATCATTCCAATACAATAATCAACTAGTTACTATCCACACAACAATTCCCATATCATGCTGATATGGTTCTATTTGGCAAAGATAACAACTGCTTGATTACTTGGTTCCACTACACATTAGTGCTACACTTAGAAAAAATGTGTGTTATTTGTAATAAAGCAGGGAACTGCTAATAAAGCAGTTTTTCTGCTATTTTGCGTCAGCTTTCCCTCTCTAGGGAGGGAGAGCTTAAAAATAACTGATGTTAAATAAAATATAAAAATATACATAACAATATTTAACAAGTAAGGAAAGGCTAATGTCCAACTATGTGATACCCTACACTTTCTACTCCTCTACATTTCAATTCGGTGAAAATGTGAACGACATTTGTATGGGAGCTATATCTAAATCTGAACCGATTTGACACATTTTTGTCACAGATGTTTCTAGATAGACAGACAGACGGGCATGGTTAAATCGATTCATGATATAATTTCAAGATAAGAATATAATTTTGTTACAAAAACAGCAAACAATTGCTTGATATTTTAGCAGGGAAACTCTGCCTTCTCTATTTCCTCAGTATTTCTTTGAGTGCATAAAAAAGGTATTCACAAGGTTATGATAGTATATGTATACATGACAGAATAGTAGTCCAGGTATTTTAAAATAGTTTTTCATAAGTGACGATCATGTAGATTATCTCGCCATACATTTACTGAGTTTCTTGGTGGGACCAATGACCTGAGCTTTACAAAGTCGTCTGTAACAATTTTTAATTTCACACCCTACCTTTGAAGTACACTGAAAGACTTATCTTCATAATATTTATGATTTTGTCTTAACCTCAGTGAACATTTTCATTAAAAAGTAGCCAAAGAAAAATTTCATAAAATGTATGAAACATGTCTCATACAGCACAAATCAATGAAAAGTGTCATAGAATTTATGAAACATTTCTTAGAAACTATGAAATGCAGTTCTTCATTCGAAGAACTTTTGTTATTTCATAGATTTTATGAAGAAACTTCATTAATTTTATGAAAGAGATTCATAAATAGTAATAGATAGATAGTAATAGATTCATAAATAGTACTGAAGTTTCCAATATAATCAAAAAGGCAAAAAAAGGTCTGACTCGTTGACTAACCAATCAGTACACACAACCATTGCGAGAGTCTTTGCAATGAATATGTCTTCCACCTAAATCAAGGTTCATACTTATGTCAAAGTTAACAGAGGACAAATGAGAATTGCTACCAGTCAACGAATAAAGTCGACACACTAAAAGTGTAGTTGTAAGTTATGGAACATTTCATAAAAACTATGAAATCCTTCATTATATATGAAGACATTTCGTAACACACACACGGCCGTGCGCAGGGGGGGTTTGGGGGTTCAAAACCCCCCCAGAGAGGTTTCGAACATATACTTTTTAAAACCTTCTAGACTTTCTGAAGCAATAAAATATAGAATTTTTAAGGTCTTTTTAAAATAACTCGTCTGAAATGGCAATTTTGCAGTAAAATCATGAAAACACGAAAATTACATAAAAAACCGTGGATCATTCTTGAATTTCGGACAAAGGTTATGAAAAATACAAACAAACTAAACGAATTGTGCCAATTTCAAGATTGTGTAGTGCTAATTTCGCTAATGGACACCAAATTGTTCGGAAAATTTTCATTTTTATTAACCGATATCACTTCTTGACATTCGACTAGAGCTATATCTTATGAACTTTTAATTGTGTACTGCAATCAAAGTTTGGAAATTTAATAACAAAATCGTTTAGTAATTTTAAAAAAAGTGTGGATAAGAATCACTGTGATATCTTAATGAAATCTTAAATATTCTTAATAAAAGCAAATAATTTGCTTGATGCTTGTAGAGCGCTAAGATGTAACATTTTCGATTGGACATTTTTATGGAGCTGTATCTAAATCTGAACCGATGTGTCCTATTTTCATCACAGATGCAACAACAACGGTTTCTGTTACTTCCAATGTTTTGGGAGTTTGCAATTATAACACAAATCCATTTCGACAAACGAAGAAAACTGTTTGATATACATAAACTTATTTCTCTTTGTTCATTTATAACAACTGATGATATGTTTACCGCAAACAAACTAATTTTTCCCACAAAAGAAACTCACTCACTTTAAAATCACTCTATTTTAAAATCTACTTTAAAGTTGCGAAACAATAAGAAATGAGTTTTAACTTACTAAAATTTTTGTTATATTTATCACTTATGTCAAATATTTTTCAGAGTTAGTATTTTTTTGTACATATGTATCAAGTATTATTTAAAAGAGAAACAACAAATTCAGTAACTTGGATCTACGTAGGAAAACGAAACTCTAAAATACCAATTATTTGTTTTTTTTTTTTAATTAAAATTTCTAGTTGTTTCTTCTTGCATTTCATCGAATACAAAAAACTGTATTTGTTATTCGAATTTATACATAGTTAAGATTATAAAAATGAAGAAACATTTACAAATATGTTTTTCTTTAATCGGAATATGAGTATAAAGATTTTGAGTAAACATCCTGTTACTCATGTCCTATATAAATTAAAAAACCCAAAACTCTTTAGACATCCTATTTAGACCCATACTTTGTCAAAAAGCATATCCAATTTTCTGCATTTATCATAGAAAAATGCGGGACTGAAGGGTTTATCGCCGAGGAATTTGATAGTTTTTTTGTGTAATATTTCTTCAAAATATATATCGAGGGCTTATATTCAAAAGTGGCTAAAAACCATTTTCTCGAAAATGAGTTTTTGATGCCAAACTATTCTCAGATTTCCATCATTTCGCGTTAATAGCATAAATAGGAAAAATGGTGGCTGTAAAGTCAAAAATTGTGAAAAAGTATATTTAGAAAAACCTGCGTAACTTTTTATTATATTGAGAATACCAAAATATTTCTTTGGCATGTGATTGCTGACTGTGTATGAAATATAAGGAATTGCAACGGCGAATTTTGCATTTTTCATTAATTGCAGCGATTTTCGCGACTGGCTACTTATATGTTACAAGCGACCAATCTGACGGATGAAGCTGGAATCTTTAAATTCGCTGTGAACATCACAGAAAATGCGTTTTCTATACAACATTGCCAAGATTTCATGAAAAAAGTTATGGAGTTTACAAATAAATCTTATTCTTATTTCAACATTCATAGTGCTCAATTTTAAACATACAAAAGTGGCTATGAAGCATGAAACCGCGAATAATAGGAAATTTCGAAAACTTTTTTTTCGTAGCAATTAGTAATCCTTTTTAGATTAAACTGTAGAAGAACGATTAATAATTTATCTTTAAATTAGGGAGAAAATCAGTTTTTTCGCTCTCCTGAAAATGTATGTTTTTGTTCATAGCCACTTATGAATATAAGCCCTCGATATGTATATACGTAATTTCAAGCAACTATTTAAAAAAGTTCTACACTAAGAGAACAAGTCTCTTAATAAAAGCAGAGATAGGCAGCAGACATTTGTCTGCTATTACAGCTGTTTTTTTTTGGCATAACAGCAGTTTTCTGCAATCTTACATCACCATTCACACTGCTAAAGAGTTTGCATATATAGTTTATAACCTTCACCAGCTCAGAGAGCTTAGGATTGGATATTGGATTTGTGTGGGAGGTACAACAAATCATAACTATTTTTCAGGTATAACGTGATTGTAAAACCATTTCCAATATTAAATTGTTACTGATCAGTTTTATTTTAACCAAAGCGTATGCCAATTTGTGTGAGAGGTCTTGCAATATCGCTCATATTGCAGGTGCATATAAAGTCTATGAAAACATTACCAATGACCAAATTTCAGAGTATTCCGATCGTCCGTATAAAAGTTATAAAATCTTTAAATTTAAATAGGTTAGAGTGATTTGCGTGAGAGATACGTAAATCTGTTTTCTTAACAACAGAATACTAAAGTTTACAGAAAAAAATAAATGAATTGCAAATGGAATCATTTTTGAATTTCAAATGAAGACTTTTGAATTACTTATGATGAGTTTTGAATTACAAATGAAGAGTTTTGAATTTCAAATGATATCTTTTGAATTTCAAATGACGTCTTTTGAATTTCAAATGAAGACTTTTGAATTACTTACGATGTCTTTTGAATTACATATGATGAGGTTTGAATTTCAATTGACATTTTTTGAATTTCAAATGGAATTTTTGAATTTCAAGTGATATTTTTTTTAATTTCAAATGGAATTATTTAATTTCAACTGGTGTCTCTTGAATTTAAAATGATGTCTCTTGAACTACAAATGACGACTTTTGAATTTCAAATGTTGTCTTTTGAATTTCAAATGACGAGTTTGGAATTTCAATTGACATTTTTTTAATTTCAAATGGAATTTTTGAATTTCAAGTGATATTTTTTGAATTTCAAATTTCAAATTTTTGAATTTCAACTGGTGTTTTTTGAATTTCAAATAATGTCTTTTGAATTACAATTGAAAAAGGTGTAGTATTTTGTACGAGTTCATTTTTCCCTATTCCCCTACTTCGTATGCTTCGTATAGTTTTAAAATATTTTTTGTGTGGGAGGTACCACCCCCTTTGTCCTACCATGACCTAGTAAAGGGTGTTTTTTATTGGGGTATAAAACTTTAAGTTGGCATCACTTTTTTAACTGGCGGCCATTTTGTCAGCTGTCAAGTGATTAATATTTAGTTTGGTTTGCCATTTTATCATGAACAGGTTGACAAAAGAACAACGCTTGCAAATCGTGCAAATTTATTTCGAAAGTAATGGTTCAGTTCGCGAAGTTCACCGCAAGCTCCGTCCATTTTATGGTCGACATCGTCCATCAGAGCAATTAATTCGGTTAACCATGGATCGTTTTCGCACTACGTTTACTCTATGTGATAATACGCATCCGCAGAGACGTCGAACAGTGCGCACCGAAGAAACAATTGCCGCTGTAGAGCAAAGTGTTGAAGAGGACCCGAATGAATCGATTCGCCACCGTGCACAGCAATTGGAATTATTGAAGGAAACATTCGATGAGCGCATAATTTCGCGGAATGGACCTGTCAATTGGCCACCAAGATCGTGTGATTTGACACCATTGGATTATTTAAACATTAATGGCATAAAATTATCCTTCCAATAAAGCCAAATTGATGGACATTAAAACGATTTTCTTGTGTTTTATTTCAATTCGAAGTTCTATACCTCAATAAAAAACACCCTTTATATCCAGGAACCATCCTCTGTCCTGAAGAAGAAACATTTTCAGGCGAATCGGTCTACCAGTTTGGCGTCCTATACGCAACAGACATGCATACATACAGACACACATTGATTTATATATATATAGATGAAATGTTTATGAAAAAGTTGTATGAAACATTTCATGTTATTTATGAATTTTTCATACATGTTAGGAAAAAACTGACTAAATTTATGAAAAACCTTTTACGAAATCGTTTCATAAATATTATGAAGGAAAATTCTTTCAGTGTAGCATCGAAATTACTTGCATGTACTTATGCTGTTTACCAAAGTCGTCTATTTAAATCTAAGATCTATACGCATAACATCTACTCTAGGTTATCAGTGAATTGAGGAGCTGCACAGATTGGGCTGTATGTCCAAAGTCCCTCTTACAGTTGGCATAACATAGGAAATTGTATGAGAACGAACGACTAGATGAGTTTGCGAGGATAGGATAGGTTTTAAGTTTCAAGGCAGCATCAAGTAGTCCCTTAAAATACCATTTTGATTAGAGCACACAACTCAGAAAAATCTGTTAGGATCGGCCATATCAATTTCCTATATCTCGTCAACGTGAGTTTATTAGAGCTGGAAAATTGCATAAGAAAGCTCGACTTTCTCTATTCCTCTTCGCTGTCGGAGCTACGACAGTGGCAGTTGAATTGTAGCTTCATTTGTGATATTTTTTTATATTGAGGCCTGGTTTCTCTGGATATTGTCTAAGTTTTTCATTTGAAATTAGCTCAGCCTAGATTGTACTGTTAACAGCGAGGGTGGTGCGCCAACTCGTCTGTTCATTCGTTCCCATAAAAGACAAGTCTGTCCCGATAGCTCCATAATGTACTGACGTACTAATATAATGTAATGCAGTTAGATCTAGGAGGAAAAAGGGCATCTTGACTGTCCACAAAGATTCCTATGTGAGCCGTTTTGCCTAAAGGGGAATGTCTACTATATGCCTCCTTAATTGTCAGGAAGTCGAAATGAACCTGGTAGGCCAGCTTTTTCTGAGAAGTCACCGGAACCAAAGCCATAATCCGTCCGTATTTACCTCAGTCTCATATTCGAAAATTGGGTTTCCCCTTTCCCAATCCATATTTGTAATGTGACCTCGAGTGCCATTTTAGGAGTGCTGTAAGTAAGTATCCTTGCTACGGTCGCTATACCGATAGGGTCTATCAACACTTGAAATTTCATGTATTACCTAGTCCAAACTAAATTTAAATATAAAAACTTAGACACTAGTCTAGGGAAACCTGGCCTGAATATAAGTAAAAAAGTACAAGAACCCTCTCAACCAAAATAGAACGAACGTATGAAGTATGATCAAAGTGCCAAAAGTAGCCTTACTTTGATGATGAATTTATGATATTTTATTTTAGAAACATTTCGAAGTAAACTAATATTTTCGCCTTGTCAATTTTTGTCCATTTCTAGTTAACCGCTTTTAATCCTTTTGCCAACAAGAGGGCCATTAAACTTTGCTCACCAAATTTATGTTGAAAATTTAAATATTTGAATTTACAATTTTGATTGAACGTTTAAGCAACATCAAGAAAGCGGCAGAGAAAACACAACAGCGTATAAAATAAAACACCACCAGATAACTGCGCCTAAAACGTGATTGCAATTCGCAAACTGCCAATCTGCAGTATGAACAAACTGTTTAATAGTTTTTTATCACGTTTTTTTATCTTTTTTCATGCCTAAAGGCAACTGCGAGTGGCATTACTGTCTGCACACACACACACACTCCATGGTGGCGATCATACGAGGGCTTGGTGATACGTTTTTTTCCATTAAAGTTGAGAGTACATTACATTATTATCTTATTTTATTGTGTATTTCTAAAGCTATTCTTTTCATAGATGGAATAGACAAAGTGAATTCTTTCAGAATATTGACCAACCTAAACTCAAAGTTCAATGTTTTCAAACAGCAACAAATTGTGGAGCTGTAAAGAAGTAAGTAAGTAGAGATTCTTGTTCTTTTTTATTTGTTTTCATTTATTTTGGTTTAAGACCAAAAGTTGTGCTGAAGTCTTCATCAGAACCCAAAATTAGCAAAAAGGCAAAGTGAGACCTTTATTGTTGCAGCTAAAAGTTGACTGCGCAGTTTCGATGGGCGCTAACCATCTCGTCAGAACTTTCGCAACGAATGTATGTCTTTGACTTAAATCAGGGTTCATATTAGTACCAGCGGTCACATATGACAAATGAGAAGCGCTGATAAACAAAATATTCCACCGAACCAAGTCGACACACTAAAAATCTCAACCACAAAAATTGAATTTGGTAATTGTCGACCAATGTTCCAACAAAAACCAATATGGACGTTCTTCATATTTGTTTTTCTAAACGTGGAATCATAGTGGTTTAAAAAGATAGCAATGCTTTACAAATAAAATATTTGAGAGTCTCAATGCAACTATATAGAAGCAACACGAGTAAAAATTTACGCTGAGACTTTGGGATTACTATATCAACAGAATTACCAAAATTTGGAAATATATTGAATATTTTGCCAACAATATATAGAGTTTATACCAAAAGAGAAAGAAAAGAGAACTTAACAAAGATTTTTTGATTCTACAGTATGTAAATACTAATACGTAGATTTGCTTGATGATATGACAGAATTAGTGATTCAGAAAGATAATTAGTTTTAGTCGAATGATTCTTGTAGTGAAAGTACAAATGTCGCGACCGATCTGAGATTTTTCATATTTAATTTTTGCTGGGTTTCTCACATTAGGCCTGTTCGATTGTGCTTACTAGCTTACGATTAAGAGACTTGATAAGGTGGCATCATTGTTGCCCATTGGTTTATCTTAAATGGATCAAAAATTGGGCAGCAACGCTAAGAAAGTAGTAAGTTACTTTCTTGTTAAGCGAGCAAATTTCATACAAAAATTAAGCTAGTAAGCCCAATCGAACAAGCCTAATGTGAGAAACCCAGCAAAAATTAAATATGAAAATCTCAGATAGGTTGCGACATTTGTACTTTCACTACAAGAATCATTCGACTAAAACTAATTATCTTTCCGAATCACTAATTTTGCATTAAAATGACATCGATTTATATTTTATTTAAAATGTACATATAATTGAATATTTTCACAATTTCGAGAATATACTATAAAACATAAATTTTATGACTGTGGAAAATATGTTAACAATTTCCTCATTTATCGCTCGAACCCAGAGCATTGCGTCGAGCTACTGCGGCGACAGCGACTGATGTTAACATAATCGACGCAGAGTGGTTCAGAATTAAAATCCATCGGCCAAAATTCATTAACTTTTCTTCTAGTAGACATTTTTGAGTTCTGTAAAAAACCAAAATTAGACAAGGACCCAAGGATTATTTTATGATACTAACATTAAAAATCGTGTAGTCGGATATATTTTAGAAATCAGCCCAAAGTTGACTACTTTTCGTATTTTTTGATTTTAAAGAAAATTAAAATTTTTATTTTTTTGTGTTTATTTTTTTTAAACATATTTTTACGTATTTGTTCATAATGCAAAGAAAAAATCTTATTTTTTTTTATTACATATTTTCAGATTTTGAAAATTAAAAAAAACGTAATTTCTTTTTTTTTGACTTTTTCGAACTGTTTCTCACACATTTTAAGAGATTTTTCACTCAGATCTTTTTATTAGAAATTGTTGTTTCTTAGCTTTATTATGACGCCAAAACTATAAACAAATACAGATTCCTGTTCTACTCGACAATATCCACCGGGAAAAATGCTATCAATTCCCAGAGTTTTTGGACTGTCGCACAGTGTAATTAAAAGTATTTCTTAAATTGTTTTCGTATCTTCTACAAGTTTATAGTGAAAACATGGTGAACAATTTTTTTGGTTTTTTTACCTGTAAGTCAAGATTTTGGGGGTGTATGGAAACATTCACAAACCCTACAAGAAACAAGAAAACTTTCCAAGTTTTCTACTTCATTGTTTTTTGTAGCCCAGTTTGATTGTACTAGGAGAATATCTGGGCAAGGCCTTATCCTCTCGCTTCTACTGGCAGGCCTTCTAGAAGACCTCTGCACAAAGCCCTTCTAGAAGACCTCCTACCAAAGACCTTCGGGAAGGCCTGCAACCAAAGCACTTCCAGAAGGCCCTCTAGAAGGTCCAAAAATAAGGCGCAAAATAAAAAATATGACGAACCAATGGGCCAGATTTTTTCCAATATTTCTGGCCTTGTTATTGGCAGTATAATAATTTTCAACATTTTTTCAATTTAAATCTTTCAACATTTTTATTTGCCTCGGCTGGAATTGGAACCCATGATATTCGCATTGTTAATCGGGAGTGCTTACTACTAAACTACAGAACTTTATTGTCTGTTTGTGTCAAAAAGTTTATAGAAACACACGACCCTTAATAAAAGCGAACACCTTCGCTGCTGCCTTCTTTTGGCAGGCCTTTTAGTATGCCTGGCGAAAGAAGGGAAGTAGGAATGAGCCACAGAATTTTGTTATGCGTTTACAACAAAAAGTGTGTAGAAAATAACCATCGATAAATCGAACACCTTCCGCGCTGCCTTCTCTAGCATGCCTATCCGAAGAAGCAAGCAAGCATGAGTAATCGATCGTGTAGCATTTAATGGGAAGGTCTTCTAAAATGTCTTTTCGTAGAAGATCTTCAGGAATGGGTGTCGGATGTGTAATAATATTTCTGAAAGTATAAAGGATATGAAAAATATTTTGCTAATAAAGTAAGAACATTTTTTGGTTGTTCTTGAAGAGGAGTTAAATATTTTTATGTTTCATCCCTGATAAATGCGTCTATATGAAAACATATAGAAAGACATTTGTATAAAGGCTATATCTATATTTAAATATTAAATAGCGTTCGTATTACCCCGACAAAATCCACATATAAAGTTTCATTTGAATCGGCCAAGAAATGAGACCTGTAATTTGATTACAGGAATAGATGCACAGACAGACAGACATTGCTAAATCGACTCAGAAAGTGCATCTATGTCGATCTGTATTATACGGCCTCTTTTAGTTGTTACAAGCAAAGGCACAACCACAACAAATATTTATTAACACTAAACAAAGAAAACATTTAAAAAATAATTTTAATTGTAATAATTTCCAATTATTTTAAATAAATGTATTTTGATTGAGTTCAAATCAGGAGAATTGTAAAAATATCTTTCATAAAACTCCTAAAAATAATAAAATCGACTCCATCCGTACTGCCTTCATTCTTCCAGCATGCTAGCAGGCCTTCTAAAAGAAGGCAATGAAGAATGAATTGCATCTATATAATAGGAAATGAGAAGGCCTTTCTAAATGACTTCTCAAAGAAGGCAGTCGAGAATGAGTATAGGATTTCTTAATGCTGATGATTAGGCCTTCTAGTAGGCCTTCTTAGAGAAGCGAGGTGAGCATGTGTGCCGAAGAAGGCCTTCTGGAATGCCTATTTTCAGAAGGCATACAGGAATGTGTTTCGGATCCGAAGAGGAGGCATTTTAGAAGGCCTTCCAAATTTTCCCGCTGGGAGATGCTTGTAAGGTGGTATGTGTGCTTTATTACTTGGTGCGATTTTTTAAACGGAAATTCGAAGCCTTTCACATGGTAGAAATCATGATAGTGGTATTGTGCAGCCAAGTAATAAATGTCACCATGCCATTTATAAATCAATTATATATAAAATATAGATACAAAATGGTCTGCAGTTAAAATCAAATATTGTGGAATTTTATGAGGGTCATTTTTGTGGAAGATCTTAACCCTCCAGCTCCCTCTTTATTGGTCAATTTTACCCTTTTACGAGAAAATCAAAAAAGTCCTTTCAAAGGAGACATCTAAGATTTAAAATATTCTACAAAAAATTTCCGGAAAATTGTAGTGGGGGTCACCAAAAGCACCAAAGTCGTAAATAAAGCTCTTCATGCATTATACGTCAACTTATATAAAAAATACTAGGGTTAAAATTCGTCCATGTTTGTTGGAAGTTCGATCTTTTTCGACGTGGGTATTTCGGTAGAGCACGGTAAATAAAAATTGTAATTTTCACGCGACCTATCTAACGGATCTGTCTGATTTTAAGAATTAATGTCGTTTGTAACATATATGTAGTCAGTCGCGAAAAAAGTTGAAATTGTTGCAAAAATCTAAAATTCGCGGTTGTAATTGCATTTATTGCAACTTTCTCTATCTGGGTTTCTGAAACAACTCTGTCACAAATATTCCCTATTTAGCCAGCAATAATATTCTAAAAAATATTTTGATATTTTCTATATGATAGAAAGATACGCGGATTTTTCTAAAGGTACTTTTCACTGGCACTGATCGAAATGAAGGAATGGTGGTCTTTTTTTAAATCCATATCCACAAGGGATCCATTTTTTTATTAATTATCAGGAAAACTCTTCTGACTGAAATTTAGTCAATATATCTTGTTCTGATCAAAAGTTACAGAATTATTTCCAAAAAATCGAATTGGAACAACTGTGGAGAGTTAAGAAATCATATCCTGTTGGTTATATACTTAAAAGTACTATTAAATATATTTGGAAACCCGCATTCTGTTAATACCTTGCTCTAGATCCTTATCCTTCCTTAGATCCTTCTTTACGAAGTTCGGAATCCTTTAAAATGAAGAGCTTGAAAATGTTTATTTTACTCTTCGCTATACCTACGCGCACGTAACTTCAAACAGATGACACCAGTTTAACGCTGAAGTTTGTGATAGAGTGAATATTGAAACCTTGAGTTGGTGTTGTTGTGTTTTAGACCTCCCCGTTCGATTGTTTGTTCGGGCCATTGTTTATTTTAAGGCTTTGCCCACAAAAAAGGACTGGGGGGCTAAATAGAGATACGAAAAAATGGGGCAAATGTCGCCAAAGTAAACAATAGAGTGAAAACTAACTTAACTCTGATGCATGCATATGGAGTGGCCTCAAAAATCAATGAAGATGGGCCAGTGAAACATACCGAAAAGGGGCAGCGACAGCGGCAACAACAGCTGCAGCACAAACATGCCTCACAAAATTTGACACCATTTTTTTTTTCTCGATTGTACTCCTCGAACATATTCACGAGTTTGTTTGTGGGTAGCTGTTGTTGTTGATGTGGTTGTATTTTTCGCTTTTCTTTCCGCTGCCTGCCACACTTTTTTTTTGGGGACTCGCATTGAAAGTTTTTCGATGTTTTCCAGTGCAACGAGTGGTCCGGGGGTTTGGGGAGTTTTAATATGTCATCGTAGTTGAACTTGCATTGAATGTCAAAAGTTCTGGGTGTTGTGTGTGAGTGAGTGAGTTTTTGTCCCGCGCGCTCTCTCTCTCTCTCTCTCTCTTTACAATACCGCAAATGTACTCCTGCCGCTGCTGCGCTGGGAAAATGATGTTGAGGGCTCTGGTCGGGTTTTTGGCTGTCGTTGTTGGTGGTGGTGGCACAGAGAAATAAGTCAATCATTTTATTATGCATTCAAGTCAATAAATGTACTGCTGTACTTGCTACCAATTTATAATGAGTTCAATACACAACTGGTTGGCTGGCTGGCTGGCAGGCGGGAGGAATACAGTAAAAAATGCAATTTTCGAATTTCGTTTGTATGTACGAGTCTTAATAGATGTAGTATGTCCCTCAATCCATTAGACGAGGGAGGTGAGAAGAGTGAAATAAGGATAACAATTTATTTTAAAAAAATCCATAAAGGACGATCGAGTGACACAGAATGTGAGCTACGAAAAATCTTAGATATAAATATCAAATGAATATCAGTATTTTTTTATTTATTTGACACTTATTTTTCCTGTTTTAGGAATTATGAGATTTTTAGATATAAGTAAGGTAGTGCTCTCAGACCATACGCTGATCTGTCACTCTTCCATGGCACTATGGTCCCAAATCCATTTTTTTGGCAGAAATTCAAAAAAATTAAAATTTGAAAGTGGTAAATGTGTATATATTTTCTTTATGGCAACACTCCAAGCAATCAAGAAAATACACTGAAGAAAATTAGGTGGCAACACCACAAGCCTGAATGGTACTTAAACTTTGCGGTTCAAAAAAGTGGGATTAATTTTGATATAAAGCAGTTTTACAAATTAATTAAAATCAAGACTTAAAAAGAAAATAATAAAGTGACTACATTACGAAAATTGACGGCAAGAGTTAGTAGTTGAAAAATTATATTTAACATTTTATGATTATTGTGGTCTTGTAAGTATTCATAGGTATTGTAATTTTGTGATTTGTAGAGAACATAATCTATAAATGTCGTGGACCAAAAGTTATATGTATGACTCAACTTGACTCAAAGTGTAAATGTTAAAGTGTTCGTCTGAGGTTGTAGTTTATGGTGGAATTAATATCTCGTCAGCATTTTTCGGCAAACTCCAAAAATTGTCATTTTATTTTAGCACAGTTTTTGATTAGCCATAGACATATATATGATTATATCTCTGAATTAGTTTTGTGTACGAGTCCCATCAATATTTTATTTAAAAGGTATTGAAAGTACCTTTAAAATGGTATACAACATCATTCACCTGTTTGTACACATGTATACATTTTACTTTATTTCTTGAAATAATTATTTAAATTGCAGTTTAAAGTATACTATTTGTATGTTATATTTTGCTTTTGTAATAATATTTAGAAAAACACATTTCGTCAAAATAATCAACTTTTCATTCTTTTAAGCTTTCATAAAATTTTGTTTTTGGTCACCCTGTACCAATACAGGGTGATAATTATGTTGGTTATATATTGAGTGTATATGGGAGGTGGTAGTGGGCGTGGTCCGATCGGCCCAATTTTATTTTTATTTTTTGCGTATGATATGTCTATCAAATGTGGAAAATTACAAGACTGTATGTTTATTTTTCGACTTTATGCCATAAAAAATGGATATGGGACCAGTGTGCATGGTAGGTTATGATGATGCCGCCTACTATGGACGAGTGCCAGATAAGCGCATACACCGAAAGAATTATAAATGTCAATGTAGTGAATTTTTTCTAAATATATATGAAAAGTTCATAAATAAAATGAAATGTTTCATACAATTTTTTCATAAACATTTCATATTTCATAAATCAAAATTGTTAAATTAGTGAAACTTAGATTCATAAGATTGAAGAATGATTTCAAGAAACAATTCTTAAATATTATGAAATATGTTATGAAATGTCTTCATAAATATAATGAAGGATTTCATAGATTTTATGAAATGTTTCATAACTTACAACTACATTTTTAGTGTGTCGAGTTTATTCGTAGAATGCTATCAATTCTCTCTGACATAAGTATTAACCCTGATTTTGGTCAGAGTTATACTCTTTGGAAATAATCTCGTAAAGATGGCGTGTGTTGATTGGTTAGTCAACAAGTCAGACTTTTTTTGCTTGTTTGTTTATATTGGAAACATCACTATAAATTATTAATATTTATGAAACTTTTTCATAAAATTAATGAATTTTTTTAATCTATGAAAATTTTCATAAATCTTATTATGAAAAATAACGAACATTTATGACAAAAGTTCATAGTTTCTACGAAATGTTTCATAAATTCTATGATACTTTTCATTGATTTGTGCTTTATGAAACATGTTTCATACATTTTTGTGAAATGTTTCTTTGGCTACATTTTAATGAAAATTTTCACTGAGGTTAAGACAAAATCTTAAATATTATAAAGATAATGCTTTCAGTGTATGCTGATGTTGACCACTCTTGAGTCTCACTTTGGTCGCCTGAAATGGCTAGCTTTTCAACAGTCATTATGAATTTCCTAATCTTTTCAGATTGCCTTAGTATTCTCATGTTTTTGGAGCCTGTTTATTATTTTTTCCTTCGTCTTTCATCTTACTTCTTACATTCTGAAATGGCTAGCTTTCCAACAGTCCGCATGAATTTCCTACACTTTTCAGATTGCCTTCGTATTTCCATGTTTTTGTAACCTGTTTTTATACCCTCCACCTCCAGGATGGGGGTATATTCACTTTGTCATTCCGTTTGTAACACTTTGAAATATTCATCGCAGACCCCATAAAGTATATATATTCTGGGTCGTGGTAAAATTCTAAGATGATATAGCCATGTCCGTCTGTCCGTCTGTCCGTCTGTCCGTCTGTCTGTCTGTCTGTCTGTCTGTTGAAAGCACGATAGCGACCGAACGAAATGAGCTAGGAGGTTCAAATTTTGCCTAAATGTGTCTTATGGTTGTAGATCGGTTGGGATTGAAAGTGGGCGAAATCGGCCCAGAGGGAAAAATTTTTCCCTCACAAGGACTGAAAATACCCCTAATATTTAGAGTATTTCAGCATGTTTTTTGAACATATTAGCTTGTAAAGGGTGATTTTTTAAGAGCTTGATAACTTTTTTAAAAAAAAAAACGCATAAAATTTGCAAAATCTCATCGGTTCTTTATTTGAAATGTTAGATTGGTCCATGACATTTACTTTTTGAAGATAATTTCATTTAAATGTTGACCGCGGCTGCGTCTTAGGTGGTCCATTCGGAAAGTCCAATTTTGGGCAACTTTTTCGAGCATTTCGGCCGGAATAGCCCGAATTTCTTCGGAAATGTTGTCTTCCAAAGCTGGAATAGTTGCTGGCTTATTTCTGTAGACTTTAGACTTGACGTAGCCCCACAAAAAATAGTCTAAAGGCGTCAAATCGCATGATCTTGGTGGCCAACTTACCGGTCCATTTCTTGAGATGAATTGTTCTCCGAAGTTTTCCCTCAAAATGGCCATAGAATCGCGAGCTGTGTGGCATGTAGCGCCATCTTGTTGAAACCACATGTCAACCAAGTTCAGTTCTTCCATTTTGGGCAAAAAAAAGTTGGATATCATCTCACGGTAGCGCTCACCATTCACAGTTACGTTACGATTCGCATCATCTTTGAAGAAGTACGGTCCAATGATGCCACCAGCCCATAAACCGCACCAAACTGTGACTTTTTCTGGATGCATTGGTAGCTCTTGCAATGCTTCTGGCTGATATTCACTCCAAAATCGACAATTCTGCCTATTTACGTACCCATTGAGCCAAAAATGAGCTTCGTCGCTGAACACAATTTCTTTCTTTCTGAACTTTCTTAACAGAGCACGCATTTTGATAATAAAATTCAATGATTTGCAAACGTTGCTCGTTAGTAAGTCTATTCGTGATGAAATGTCAAAGCATACTGAGCATCTTTCTCTTTGACACCATGTCTGAAATCCCACGTGATCTGTCAAATACTAATGCATGAAAATCCTAACCTCAAAAAAATCACTCTTTATTTACTTGATATTTCCAATGCGCACTTCCTTTATAGCAAAAAAGGGCACCATAGAGTGTTTTTTCTTTGTAGGGGCCGAAATGGGACAAAAAGGGATAAAAATGGTACCTATCAAACGACAACAGATAGAAACACGAAATTTGGCGTGTACATTCCTCTAGTAGAGTAGATACATAATATAAAAGTATTTTTTCTAAATTCGTACTTTTAAGGGATAAATGGGGATTGAGGGATAAAAATAGTACCAACTTAACGGCTGCACCTAGAATAATGAAATTCGATGTGTACATTCCTCTGTTTGCGTAGACACGTAAAATAAAAGAACTTTCCAAAATTCGTACTTTTTGGGGTTCAACTGGAAAAAGGGGATAAAAATAGTACCTACCAAATGACAGCAGCTAGAGTCATGAAATTCGGAGTATAAATTCCTCTGACTGCGTAGACACGAAAAAAAAACGTTTTTTCCAAATTCGTACTTTCAAGGGATACAATGGCTACAGGGGATAAAAATAGTACCAACTAAACGAATACAGCTAGAATGATGAAATTCAGTGTGTACATCCCTCTAATTGTGTATATACGTAAAATAAAAAGATTTTAGATAGTCGTACTCTTGAGGGGGCAAAATTGGAAAAAGGGGATAAAAATGGTACCAACAAAATGGCCGCTGATAGAATCATGGAATTCGGTGTATACATTCCTCTGGCTGCATAGCCACGTAAAATATATTTTTTTCCAAATTCGTACTTTATTTTGTTGCTTTTACGACAAAAAATGGTAGAATCAAGGAATTGTCTTATACTGCGTACGTAAGAGATAAGGTATTTTCATTTTATTTATATTTTCATTTATACTTTTGAAATTAAAATAGGATGGAAATACAACAAACCAAATTTAGAGTATTTATGATTACTCCCTTATATTTACTTTAAGAATTTAAGTTTTATTTCCATGATATATATATATATATATATATATATATATATATATATATATATAGTATACAAATATTGGTAGCCTTGGTTTATTAATTATATTTCTGATTTTCATACATGCTTGGAGCTTGGAAGCACCACAAAGATATAGTATATAGTACCAATGATACGACAACAGCTAGAATCATGAAATTCGGTGTGTACATCTAATTGTACTAATTGCATAGACACGTAAAATAGACACGTAAATTTTTCGAAATTCGTACTTTTAAGGGATATAATTAAAAAAGAGGGATAAAAATGGGACCTACCGCTGAAGTTTAAATCATGATATTCGGTGTATAAATTCTGACTATGCAGACTCGAAAAATGTTTTTTTTCGAAATTTTTTACATTTGGGCGGAGAATGTGGCGGGGGATATCTTTAAAATTTATACTTTTCTTATCACTTTGTCTGTATCTGAAAATGCTTCTTTCTAATGGCGACTGACAATCTCCTAATATTTAGACATGTTCACTTTCACAAATGCAGCATTTTATTTATATATAGTAGTAGATTTTAAACAGTGCACATAAGTATACATTATAGTTTGAAATAGTAATCAAATATATGTGCATAAAAATATCACAATTTTCGTACTATGGTTCTGTACTTCTATGTCGACATCCTTTAATCTGCTGGTAATACTGTGGAATGCACTCCGTGGTGGAGGGTATATAAGATTCGGCCCGGCCGAACTTAACGCCTTCTTCCTTGTTTTCTTTTTCTTTCATCCTACTTCTTACATTCTATTCCTCATTCAACTTATCTTATTTGTAGTGGTTTTCTTTTCTCATCTGGGTTTTCTACTTGAAAAATTCGTTGCACTTGGCCAAACGAATCCGTCGTATTTCTTGTGCAGCGAGTGTATAGGTTCATGACCCACCCATACGGTTGGTTCTTCCGTTCGCCTGCCTGCTGTCCTATTATGCTACAGTGTCCAATTTTCGCCCAAAATAATACAGACAAACAAACACTCTCCCATACATATGTACAAAGCCAACGTTATACATTTGATGTATATGGTAGGGTGTCCAACAAAAGAACGTTTAATATATGAATTCAGAATTGGAATAATCACTAAAATCAATTTACGACGAATTCAGAATAGGACTAACACTGTATAAAAAATAAAAACCTAAAAAATATTTTTCTGATTCAGAAAATCTAAACAAACATTCTTTGGATGCTTAAATGTTTCATCTAGGAATTTAGCATACAAATAATACTATAAAAAAGAAGTATAAACGGTATTAAGTTCGGCCAGGACGAACTTTATATACTCTCCACCATGGATTGCATTCCATAGAGGCTATCGGTTTTCGATTTTTCTAAATAGCAAAACCAAAACAAATTAAAATAATTTTCTGAATAAATAAAAAATTTAATTATTTGAAACCACGCTTATAAGACAAGGCTACCAATATCTTGATACTATATATATCGAAATAATACTTCAAGTAAATTGAAAAAGTAAATAAAAGGCAGTAATCTTCAAAAAAAGCTTAAATACTCTAAATAGTGGGTGAATTTTCAGCTACAGCCGTTAGCTTGGTTGTATTTCCATCCTATTTTTATTCCAAAAGTATTTATTTTGAAATTCCGTTATCAAGTACACAGTGCAAGATAATCTTACTTCAGGGTGATTCCATTGGAACTGGTGTGATACTTTTGCTTAAATATGTTTAAATATCTCACATATTCATTGACTGAGACTTTTACTATACTGTCAATTGAAAACGTCCGGTTAACCAGAATATTATTGCAAATGTATATATTTCTTAGCGTTTTAAATATTGGAGATATGTAACATAAAAGAGCGTCACGGGTGTGACCTTAGCTTTGAAGAAAATCTTAAGGTTTTAGTTATTTTCTTGAATTTGATAATGTTCTTCCATTACATGTCTTTATTCATTTTTGCCAATCAAAAGAGTAGTTCATACACTTTCTTCTAAAGGATACGTTAAAGACATGTCGTCATGAATATAGGAAATATAGGATACTTAAATTGTAACGGGCGTGACATTCTGACGACACCAGTCTGTATCTGGAAAAGGAAATGATCAGACATATTGTTGTCATTATTTTTTTGAAATATAATCAGAAATATGTCTTATGAGAAATATAAACATTACGAATGTTTGTTGGTGTTTTTTTAAATCATAAATTGATTTTGAAATTTTGCCGAAAAAAGGGTCACTTTACGTGGAATAACCCTTCATGATTCTACCCATTTTTGCCCTAAAAGTTAAAAAAAAGAATTTGGAAAAATCTTTATATTTTTTGCGAGTCTATGCAGTCAGCTGCGTCTGTTTGGAAGCTGCGTTTATTTGGCTGGCACAATTTTTCCTTGTTACCCCCTTAAAAATCTCTTTATTTTACGTGTCTACGCAATTAGAGGGATGTACACTAGAGCGTACCAGGTTACAAGTAAAAAAAAGTTCGCCGTACACCTTCGAATATGAAGTATTATTGAAAGGTAGTTTCAAAAAAAATTTTTTTATTTTTTTATGCCGAACGTAGGGGTCGCGCTTTTACATTTTTCTATATAACTTCTGCATTTATTAACGGATTTTAAAGTGTGATACATCGATGTTTTTGTCTCGACGAGTCCGATTTTTTTGAAAATCGACATACTTCCTTAGGAAGAGTTTCATGATTTTATGCGAGCTTTAATTTTCTGATATTAGAGTGGTACATTAGGGTAGTAGCAACTGAGATATGATGGGTAAGTACCAGAAGGGGGTGCTTGAGCTCAATGACTTCAAAGACAAAAAAATCGGCTTCGTCGAGGCAAAAACATCGATGAATCACACTTTAAAATCCGTTTATAAATGCAGAAGTTATATAGAAAAATGTAAAAGCGCGACCCCTACGTTCGGCATAAAAAAATAAAAAAATTTTTTGAAACTACCTTTCAATAATACTTCATATTTGAAGGTGTACGGCTAACTTTTTTTTGAGGTACGCCCTAATGTACACATCGAATTTCATCATTCTAGCTGTAGCCGTTTAGTTGGTACCATTTTTATCCCTTTGTTCTCATTGTATCGCCTAAAAGTACGAATTTGGAAAAAACTTTTTATTTTTCGTGTCTACGCAGTCAGACTTAGTTGAGGTCATTTGGTTGGTCCTATATTTATCCCTTTTTCTATTTTACCCTCCTAAAAGTTAAATTTCGAAAAATCCTTTTATTTTACGTGTCTAGGGAATCAGATGAATGAAGACACCGAATTTCATTATTCTAGCTGCAGCCGTTTGGTTGGCACAATTTTTATCCCTCTATTACCATTTAACCCCTCAAAAGAAAAAAAAATACTTTTATATTATCTCAATTCCTCTCAATTATAGGAATGTATCCACCGAATATCGTGTTTCTAGCTATTGTCGTTTGATGGGTACCATTTTTATCCCTTTTTGCCCCATTTCAACCCCTAAAATAAAAATCACTTTATGGTACGCGTTATTGCTATCAGGGGAATGCGCATATCAAATGTCAAACAAATGTAAGTAGACATATTGGAAAATATGAAAAAAATATTCTAAATATTAGGAGTATTTTGAGTCCTTGTGAGGTAAAAATTTTTCCCTGTGGACCGATTTAGCCCAGTTGCAATTCCAACCGATCTACAACTTATGACGTATTCATGTAAAATTTGGACGTCATAACTCCTTTCTTGTAGAACCTAGCGTGCTTTCAACAGATAG
Source organism: Polietes domitor (assembly GCA_947397865.1). Lineage (NCBI taxonomy): Eukaryota > Metazoa > Arthropoda > Insecta > Diptera > Muscidae > Polietes > Polietes domitor. The sequence goes on from OX377620.1 coordinate 63,040,095, forward strand.
ACGGACGGACATGGCTAGAATTTTATGACGATCAAGAATATATATTTATATTTTATAGGGCCTCAGGTCGATATTTCAAGATGCTACAAACGAAATGACAAAGTTACCCCCATCATGGAGGTGGAAGGTATAATAAACAAAATGTGTCCGAGACCTAAAAAATAATTTTCTGATTCAGAAAATCTATACAAACATTTTTTGATACTTTTTTAAATTTTTTTTACTAAAATTTCAATCCTAGGGGTAACTTTAATATGTTTACTAGCATTTTGGTATTAAAAATAAACAAACAGATTAAAAAAAAATATTTGTTTTATTTTTAATAGCTAGCATTGTAAAGAAGAAATATAATTTTTTAAAAATCGTTGGGGAAATATATCTTTTTTGAGCCTTTTTGTAGTCGAATTTAAAAATATCATACTGTAATTTTTGCTTAAATAGAGCGAAAATCCCTTTACGAAATGAAAGAAGTCGGAAAAATATTTTGATTTATTTTCTAATTTTTGGTGGTATCAAAATGAAGAAAATAAGTCATATGGGCATTGCACAAAAAAGGTCTACCAAAAAATGAAATCAGACCACACTAATAGCTTTTAACTTTATTTTTCCTTATTTCTACAACTTTTTTATTATGAATCTTGTTCTCTTTTATTTTCATTAAAAGTTGAAGTGTTATAACGAAAATCTCTACTTTTTTACTACGCGTGGAAATATTTGTAGCATCCGTTTTGTCGCGTCTGTATTTCTGCAGTACCTAATTAAAAAATCTAAGAGATAATTCTCTTATTTCAAAATTCTGCGAACAAAATATATCTTCTGACCTTCATTTACATGTACTATAAGAGCTTCAAAATTACTTCTGTATTTTGTAGCGTCCGTTTCAATGTACAATTGTTTATAATTTTGTACTAATTTGTACTAAATCCTGACGATATATTTTTTTAATGTACACTGAAAGAATTTTCCTTCAATATTTATGAAGCGATTTAATAAAAGGTTTTTCACAAATAAAATGAAATTTTTCATAAAATTTTTTCATAAACATTTCACATTTCATAAAACAAAATTGTGAACCCATTAAAGCCCAGAAAATTTAATTTTTCGCTTGCTGTTTACTCTTCGATTAATCGAACACTGGGTCAAAATGGGTTAAGTTAGTGAAACTTAGTTTCATGAGATCAAAAAAAGATATCATAATATTAAAGAAACAATTCTTAAATGTTATGAAATATGTCATAACCAATAAAATATTTGTTTTATGAGTTGTTTTCATAAATAGAATGATGGATTGTATAGTTTTTATGAAATGTTTAATAACATACAACTAAATTTTTAGAGTGTCGACTTTTTCGGTTGAATGCTAGCAATTCTCATTTGTCATCAGTTAACTCTGACATAAGTATTTACCCTGATTTGGGCCAAAGACATACTCATTGCAAAGACTCTCGCCATGGTGGTGTGTGCTGATTGGTTAGTCAACAAGTCAGAACTTTTTTTGTTTTTTTGTCTATATTGCACACTTTAGTAAAAATTGTGAAACTTAATTATGAAAATTATGAAGTTTCTTCATAAAATCCATGTAAATTTTCATAAATCATATTATGAAAAATAATGAACTCATTCATGGAATGAATTTCATAGTTTCTAAGAAATGTTTCATAAATTCTATGACAATTTTCATTGATTTGTGTTTTATGAAACATGTTTCATACATTTTATGAAATGTGTCCTTGGCGACTTTTTAATGACAATGTTCACTGAGGTTAAGACAAAATCATAAATAGTATGAAGATATTTCTTTCGGTGTAGTACTCTTTAAGCGCTTTAGAACACTAAAAAGGCTGATCGACTTTTTTAGTTTCTTTCTTGTTTCTGGCGTACTTTAAGGCGTGCGAATGTCGCGTTCGTGCCACTGGGAGATGCCAATATTTGAAGAAAAATAATGAATAAATGTAGAAGTTATGACACTTCATGTTTTTGCCCCTTTGTGCAAAAGAGTAAAAACGTCCCTAAAAACATTGTTTTAACGGGTCAAAATAGTCTAAAAAAATCTGCTATAGGTCTCTGAATACCCCAAACTAAAAAGTTGACTTAAATGCCAGAAATTAATTAAAATTTATTCATTCATTTTTTTAGTTTAAGTTAGTACTTTTTTCGAATTTTAAATATCCATTTGTTTTACAAAAATATTAGGGAGTATTTTCAGTCCTTGTATGGCAAAAATATTCCAATCTGGACGCAAATGTGGAAAATTTAAACTTTCAACAGACAGACGGACATGGCTTGATCGTCTTAGAATTTGACTATAACCTAGAATATATATATATACTTTATGAGGTATTCGATGAATATTTAAAGGTGTTACAAACGAAATGAAAAATGAATGTACCGCCATCCTAAGGTGAAGGATGTAAGAAATCTAGAAAACAAGCTAATAGCATTTTCAGACTGCATGCGAAATCTAGTTGAAATGACAAATGATCAATTGACATTTGAAAATCGAAATTATGCCATTTCAAGCTGAAATCGAATGATTTCGCATGTAGTCTGAAAAGGCTATAATAGAAAGTTTCCAACTTTAATGGCAAAACAAAATTGGAAAAGGCCTGATATAGCCGGAAAATGGCTAAATAGGCAACACTGTTGTTTTAGATGTTTTCCGGTTGCACCATTGCTCTTTTTTTCTCTCTCGGCCACTCTCATTCTATTTGACGGCATCTCTTCCACACTCTCATTTCGCCGTATGCAGAAAGAGCTTTTCGCTTACATTGTTCCTTTTGTTAGTTTTTGTGAATTTTAATGGCGATCGGTCGTGTTTGTGCGTTTCGTAATAAAAACTAAGAAACTAAGCTGGATATTGAATTAATAGTGATTGTAATGATAAATAATTCTTAGTAAAATGAAAAACTAATCCAAATTCATACATTTTAGTTAACAATTCCGTCAATAGTGAGAGATTTGTGGTAAATTCGTGTCGGGTTTTTCTTGTGCTTCAATTGTTCAAGAGTAACAAGGAGACAGCATAATTTAGTATGTATGCATTGAATGTAGTTCGCGAATTGTGTTCGTCGCAGTTTCGGTAAAAGTCAACAAGTGTTGGAAATTCGTGCGGGAAGTGTTTAAAGTGAACAATCGAGTCACTCGTTGATTTATTTCCGTTGCGTGTATCGTGGTGCGTTTGCGAATATGTTTAAGAGAGAATATGTTAAGAGAACACAGAAACGACATCGATTGAAGGCGAGACCAACTCTCGTGAATGTGGATTACTGGGTAAGTCCGATAATAATGTCCTCATAATATGTATTACTTTGCGTGTGTAAGAGTGCCTGAAACTTATGGGCGCAAAAATATGATACTGCAAAGCTCTCAGTATTTTCTGTACATATTGTACTAGGGTGAGCCTTATTTAGATATTTTTTTTAGATTTTTTTGCTGGACCCACACGGAATTGTATTAAACCTCATGAGAAACAAATATGGAATTTTTTCACTCACCCTAATATTATACAAATCTACATTAAGATGGGTTCGGAAAAAATGAAGATTCGATGGTTGTTTAATGATGATCTGCAATATATTTCGTGCGTGGAAAATTCGTGCTTCTCAAATCACCTCTATAAATTATCTAATCATCAAAGTATTTTTTATATGTTGATATTTTGTCCATATTTATTCTTTGAATAAATAGACCCTTGAAAGCACTTTTTATCATTGGCTTAGTGTAGCTTATTGGTTGAATTATTGAACCTATTCCTTTAGATTTTTTTAAAGTGTAGTAAAAAACATGTAACAAGTAGGGTTTGGGGTTTCCCGTACTTTTTTCAATTCCCGGGAATTCCCGTGAAAAAATAATTTATTTTATGTATGTCCAATATGGTTTAAAATATCAACATTTAGTATTTTTTAACCCATTAACGCCCACCGTACACGTCCATATACACTATTGCAAGATTTTCGTACTTTTTGATAATTTTCAATATAAATGCAATAATTATTAAACTATATGGTACAAGTGATCGAGAAGAACAAAACAAAACACTAATAATCTAAAACGAAATATTTTTTATAAATAATAATATAAGAAATGAATGAATGAGTGTGAATGGGTTAAAATAATGACATATTACAAATTAAAAACGAATGTTCATTCGTCTAGAATCTAGAGAGGAAACTATTTACAGAAACAGGGGGAAAATATTCTAAATTGTGAATGCAGTAACATTGAAATAGTGCAGTCATTAGTTCTTACAAAGGGTAATTTAAATATATCGTAGGGTATATTTCTATTCATATTAGATTTCTCTTGAAAGGTTCCAGGTGTTCATTTTATTTTTATTTCTATTTTTAGATCATTTCTTAATGGTTTCATTTGTAAAGTAAATTCGTCTTTGAGAAGATTTTCACCTTTTATTTCGTCGATTTTTTTGGGAAAACAAGAAATTTAATGTTAAACGAGATGACACTATATCAGCCATAGTATCAAATGGTCACTATTATTGTCAGTAATTTAAATATATACATTTGAAATATATCTACAATTTCCCATTTATATGGTAGAACTTAATTAGTGCTCAAGATAAACAAAAAAATATTTTTTAATATTTCCCGTATTCCCGGGAATTTTTTTTTAAAATTTAGACGGGAATTCCCGGGAAAAACGATTCGGCAATTCCCGGACCCCAAACCCTAGTAACAAGTAAACAATCTGTTAAACTGACTTATATGTACGCTCAGAGAACATGTGCATGACTTTAAATTTTACTCACCGCCGTATTATTTGTGTGGGAGGTACTAGTAGGTATGTGGAAAATAGATCCTGCTTCGACATTTGTATGTAATTGTAAAAAGATGATCAAATATGAAGTCAGAGTGGATTCAAGGCACTTTTGTAGAAGTTCTAAAGGTTTTAATTTTACTTTGGATAGAGACAATTATATGGGTGGTACTGGAATATTTTTTAATAATATAGGTTTAAAGTGATTATGAAAACATTTTCAGAAGGTGCGTGGCAAAACCCATCATATTTTGTACACTCAAACTTTATCAAATACCAAAATATAGGTGATTTCGAATATCCATGTGTATGTTACATTTGTTAATAATAAATAAAAATTTTAATATGGGTGTTTTGTGTGGGATGTACCAGAAGGAGTGTTTCAATTTCACCCATCTTCAAGCTTAAACTAAGTCGATAACTTTTGTTTTTATTGTAAAAGTGCTATTGAAAAGGCTTGTAGAGATTCATTGATTTCATACGAAGAAAATATCGAGGATATTGTATAATTTTTCCACACATCTTATATGTATATGAAATTAATTGTGAGCAATTTTGAATATTCTCCATAACTGTTTATGTTGTAGTTCGGCTCGAGGTCCTTTATTTATAATTTTATTTATTTTTGCCCAATATTTCGACTAACATCGATAGTCATCTTCACGTGATATTTAAATTTAAAAATGCAAAATATACGGCTGTCGACTGTGAAAGTTTATTACTATAACGTCATAAGAGAGCAAATAATTTCGTACCAATTAAACGACTACAGCTAGAATGATGAAATTCGGCGTGTACATTCCTCTAATTGCGTAGACACGTAAAATAAGTCGTACTCTTAAGGTGGTAAAATAGGATAAAGGTGATAAAAATGGTACCAACCAAATGGCCGCAGCTTGAATCATTGAATTCGGTGTATACATTCCTCTGACTGCATAGACTCGGAAAATAAAAAGATTCGTACTTTTTTACTTTTACGGCAAAAATTGGTCGAATGAATGGATTTTCAAAATTTGTACTTTTGGAATTAAAATAGAATGAAAATACAACCAACTACAGCCCACCCATTATCGACCAATATTTATGCCATTTATGCTTCTTGAAAATATAAATATAAGAATATTTAGTTTTTTAATTGACTTGAAGTATAATTTCGATATCTAAACGTAGTAGTGGTAGTGTAGTCTTGCCTTATAGGCATGGTTTGGAATAATAAAAATATTATATATATTTATAAAATTATTTTTTCAATATTTGTATTTGTTTTGGTTTGGCTGTATTAAACATATTTATATTTTCCTAAATATGTAAATCCATGGTGGAGGGCATATAAAGTTCGGCCCGGCCGAACTTAACGCCGTTTTTACTTGTTTTTTATTATTTCACGTATTTGTTCACAACGGACAGATTTTTTTTCGTATATCAGATTTTCAGTTTTTTCAGATTTTGAAAACGTAATTTCTTTTTTCGACTTCGCCGAACTGTTTCTCTCACATTTTAAGAGAGTTTGTACTCCGATTTCTTTTATTAGATACTTACAGTGCCTACTACTGCCTCGCACGCGGAAAAGCCAGTTATATGTTATCAGTTTTATCCATCTCTGTTTTTAGATAGTATTTATTGAGTTTTCTTTTGCTGGATATAGATAAATATAAAATAGTAATTTGAAAACCTTTTCGTTTATTAAATCATAATATGATATATTATAATTTATATAACAGTATATTATATTATACCATACGACAATTTTTAAGAAATGTCGTTAAACCTGAACCAGATGGTATACATCTGAAACTATAGGCGGAAAGGAGTTAATTGGCGTATTTAGTGTTTTATTTTCATTCTGTTGCTCCTTCACAGGACTACGAAGTTGCGAAGGATACATTTTTTCAAACATTATTTTAAATACTTATGATGTCAAACTACGCCTTTAGTATTATTAAATATACTTCATGCAATATCTGTATTAGTTTAGCATTAACAACCATTTTAAATTTCCCCTCAAAACTTAAAACGCCATTACTCGAATTTGCCTATTTATCTGCATGATTCAAGTGTAATTTGGCTGTCGGAGGGTGTTATAGACGCGCGTGTTATTTCCAAAATATGCATTGAAAATAGTAACTGCTGTGAATGAACGAACAGCTTTCGGACAGATCTTAGAAGTAAGTTAATTCGAAGATGAATTCAGTTCAATTCATGCAAAAAAGTGTTGGTGGTTTTTGAAGGTCATTTTTACGCTTTTTAGTTTTTATTGCGCTTTAGGCTCGCAAAATGTAGGCAACACTGCTTATTGTTGTTTTCCGGTTGCACCATTGCTCTTTTTACTCTCGGCCACTCTCATTCCATTTTAGGACATCTCTTTTACGCTCTCATTTCGTCGTATGCAGAAAGAGCTTTTCGCTTACATTGTTCCTTTTGTTAGTTTTTGTGATTTTTAATGGCGATCGGACGTGTTTGTGTGTTTCGAAATAAAAACTAAGAAAATAAGCAGGACATTGAATTAATAGTGATTGTTATTATAAATAAGTGTCAGTAAAAGTAAAAACTAATCCAATGACATACATTTTAGTTATCAATTCTGTCAATAGTGAGTGATTTGAGGTAAATTCGTGTCGGGGTTTTCTTGTGCTTCAATTGTTCAAGAGTAACAAGGAGACAGCATAATTTAGTATGTATGCATTGGATGTAGTTCGCGAATTGTGTTCGTCGCAGTTTCGTTAAAAGTCAACAAGTGTTGGAAATTCGTGAACAGTCGAGTCATTCGTTGGTTTATTTCGATTTCCGTTGCGTGTATCATTGATTCGTTGTGCGATTGCGAATATGTTTAAGAGAGAATATGTTAAGAGAACCAAGAAGGCAACTCTCATGAATGTGGATTACTGGGTAAGTCGAAAATAATATACTTTACTTACGTTATTAGAGTGTCTGAAACTTAAGGGTGCAAAAATATGATATTATTCCAAAATATTTCTAACGATAACTTTCTGAGAGCTCGCAACGCTCAAAATCTCGCGGTATTTCTGTATATGTTGTACTAGGGTGATCTTTATAGAAACTTTTTGGTTGACCCACACGGAATATTATTACGCCTCATGTAAATTTTTCACTCACCCCAATCTATAGGCCTGTTCGATTGGGCTTACTAGCTTACAATTAAGAAACTTGAGAAGGTGGCAACGTTGCTACACATTGGGTTTTCTTAAATGGATTAATAAGAAAAATCTGGCAACACAACTAAGAGAGTAGTAAGCTCCTTTTGGGCAAGTAAACTCCATACAAAAATTAAGCTAGTAAGCCCAATCGAACAGGCTTTATATATGGGCATCTCCCAAAAAAGGTCTACCAAAAAAATGAAATCAGACCACACTAATAGCTATTAACTTTATTGTTTCCTTATTTCGACAACTTTTTTTTATTAAACATGTTCTCTTTTATTAAAAGTTGATGTGTTATAACGAAAATTACTAAAATTTTTTACTACAAGTGGAAATTTTTGTCCCGTCCGTTTTGTCGCGTCCGTATTTCTGCTTTGCCTAATTAAAAAAAAATTAAGAGATAATTCTCATATTTCATAAATCTACGAAGAAAATATATGATCTTACATTTATTTACATGTATATATGGAAAAACTAAGTTCTCAAAAAATCGCTGAACTTTGTGTATTTTTATAAGACCTTCAAAAGTACTTCCGTTTTTTGTCGCGTCCGTTTCGATGTAAAATTGTTTATAATTTTGTACTAATTTGTAATAAATCCTGACGAAATATTTTTAAAATGTAGTGCTCTTTAAGCGCTTTAGAACACTAAAAAGGCTGATCGACTTTTCTTTCTTTCTTGTCTTTAGTGTAGTTTAAGGCGTGCGAATGTCGCGTCCGGGCCATTGGGAGATGCCCATATACACAACACTAGCAGTGCCCCCTACTTCGCACGCGAAAAAAAAGTTATTTGTTATCAGTTTTATCCATCTCTGTGTGGTCTGGTTTCATTTTTTTGGTAGATTTTTTTTAGAGATGCCCATATGTACATTAGGTTGGGCCCCAGAAATGAAGATCTGATTGGTTAATGATGATCTGCAATATATTTCGTCCTCCTCAAAAAATCATGTTTTTCCACTGTATTTTTTTATATGGACATTTCTTCAGAAAGGTCCATCATACTCGAAAACTAAAAATTGAAAAAATATTGTTTCTTAATTACAATGATGATCACACGGAATGCAAAGTTGCATTCATGTTTCATATTTTTTTTTGCTTTTAGGACCATTTTGTTTAAAATTTTGCTGCATGGATCACTAAGAAAATATTTGTTACAACAATAACCAACGCCAATAATAAGAAAGAATAGATCAGTTTAGACCAAAAATTTGATTTGCTTTCATTGACCGTTCACATGTTGTGTAACATATAGAAATGTATATCACATCACGATCACATTATAGGTTTTAAGAAATAAAGTATTAACTGGCTACATTTTAAATTAAAACTGTGAGTTTTTGTAAATAATAAAGAACTGCCTTCTATTTGTGTCTCGTCACGTCATCGTCATAAGCAGCTAATACTTTAGGACAATGCAGTTCAATTGATTTCTTCTTTATAGTAATTACATGGCTGTCCCAGGACAAGTCCTACGACTAGTCCCTGGTGGGTAAGGACCGGTCCTGGTTCTAACCCAATTATATGAAAGGAACCGGTCCCTTTTACATGGGTTTGTCATTGGAGTGGGTTAAGGATTGGTCTCAAAGGACTTGACCTGGAACCAGCCTCAAAGGACATGACTTGGATCATACCTCAGAAGACATGTCCTAGAATCGGTCTCAAAGGATATGACCTGGAATCGGTTTCAAAGGACATGATTTCAAACGCACCTCAAGAGAATTGACAATCTATTAACACTTGGGAACCAGTTCTGTGATATATCCATATCAACCTATCACAGGATAGGTACGTTTATAACAATTGCTACCAATTTCCCATAGGGTTCTTACGTTGTACACACTTATATATGCAGAAGTATAAATTATTTTAAGTTTTTCCTTTTTTTCACCCCTTTGAATATCGGATATATATTATTTTGGGTAGTAGTAAATTAATTCGAAGTTGCTCATTTTTTAAATACTGCAAAAAGGCTAGTTGATTTTTGAAGGGCATATTTACGCCTTTTTAGTTTTTATTGCGCTTTAGGCTCGCAAAATGTAGACAACACTGCTTATTGATGTTTTCCGGTTGCACCATTGCTCTTTTTACTCTCGGCCACTCTCATTCCATTTTAGGGCATCTCTTTCACACTCATTTCGCCGTACGCAGAACGAGCTTTTCGCTTATATTGTTCCTTTTGTTAGTTTTTGTGAATTTTAATGGCGATCGGACGTGTTTGTGTGTTTCGAAATAAAAACAAGGAAAATAAGAAGAATATTGAAGTAATAGTTATTTTAATGATAAATAATTGTTAGTAAAGGAAACTAATCCAAATACATACACTTTAGTTATCAGTTCCGTCAATAGTGAGTGATTTGCGGTAAATTCGTTCCGGATTTTTCTTGTGCTTCAGTTGTTTTAGAGCAACAAGTAGACAACAAAATGTTCGAAATTTAGGATGTATGCATTGGATGTAGTTCGCGAATTGTGTTCGTCGCAGTTTCGTTAAAAGTCAACAAGTGTTGGAAATTCGTGCGGGAAGTGCTTAAAGTGAACAGTCACTCGTTGGTTTATTTCGATTTCCGTTGCGTGTATCGTTGATTCCCTGTGCGATTGCGAATATGTTTAAGAGAGAATGTGTTAAGAGAACCCAGAAACAACATCAGTTGAAGGCAAGGCGAACTCTCATGAATGTGGATTACTAGGTAAGTCCGATAATAATGTCCTATGTATTTGAAATCTTCTTTTTCTGTGACCTTTGAACAAAGAAAATTGTAAGTGTGCAAAATATCTCCAGCGATAACTTTCCGAGAATTTGTTTTGTAAAACACAACGCAAAAAATCATAGTACTTTCAAAATGTCAGGATTCTTAGTGCCATGTAAGCAAAAATACTCATTACAGATTTTAATTTCATTTGGCATGTGTCATGCCCACAAGAGACGCCAAGACATAGGGACGAAATATTTTGAACATCGCCATAAAACATTTCATATTTTATATCCGTGGGGTCACTGGATTTTTTTTTTCAAATATATGAATCGCGTTTTACTAAAAAGAGGGGGTAAGACTCTTAAATGCAGACAAAGTTCGAAAAGTAATCATTTTCAATACTATTGGATAAAATTCTCAGAGTCGATAAATTTTGACATAAAAATGATTAAATTACAATATTTTACAACAATTTCGTGGAATATATTTCTAAATAAACTATTGGCCTACTATTAATGAACAATGACAATGAAATTAAATTTAGACGGTGTACATTGGTACAGGATCAAATTCCATCGGTCAAATTTAAATTTTGCAACTTAAAATCTGATCTGTTTCACTACACCATTTTCAAGTGTAATTCAAAAGACACCATTTGAAATTCAAAAATGTAAACAAAATTGAATATTCTGCAGTTTTGAAAACAGATTTAAGTCTGATGATAAGCAACTAATAATTATAATGATGTAAAATGTTGGTAATTTCATATATACAGGGTGATTTTTTAAGAGCTTGATAACTTTTTTTAAAAAAAAAACGCATAAAATTTGCAAAATCTCATCGGTTCTTTATTTGAAACGTTAGATTGGTCCATGACATTTACTTTTTGAAGATAATTTCATTTAAATGTTGACCGCGGCTGCGTCTTAGGTGGTCCATCCGCTTAGTCCAATTTTGGCATTTCCACGTTTTTGAGTAACAGAGACCCAATTGGTGCGAACGGCGACGAATCGAAAATTGGTGGTCATCATTAACACTGGCCGATACAGCTGCGATATTTTCTTCAGTTCGCACTCTACGTAAGCGTGTTGGTGGTTTAATGTCCAACAATGTAAATTTGGTGCGAAATTTAGTCACAATAGGCCGAATAGCCGCTTCAGTGGGTCGATTAAACTGACCATAAAATGGAAGCGCGCAATGAACTTTCTTAACAGAGCACGCATTTTGATAATAAAATTCAATAATTTGCAAGCGTTGTTCGTTTGTAAGACGATTCATGATGAAATGTCAAAGCATACTGAGCATCTTTCTCTTTGACACCATGTCTGAAATCCCACGTGATCTGTCAAATACTAATGCATGAAAATCCTAACCTCAAAAAAATCACTCTTTAGTTTATAACCTTGCCCAGCTCAGAGAGCATCTGCATATAATTTGTAATGACTTGCATTTTACTTAGGGTTGGATTATTTGTGTGAGAGGTGCAACAAATCATAACTATTTTACAGGTATAAAGTGATTGTAAAACCATTTTCAATATTAAATTGTTACTGAACAGTTTTATTTTAACCAAAGCTTATGCCAATTTGTGTGAGAGGTCTTGCAATATCGCTCATATTGCAGGTGTATATAACGACACGACACCGTAGACTTTTTAATTTGCTCTGTTAACATAGTAATACGAAAGCTCTCAAAAGATGGCTTTAGTAAATCAAAGCACTCGCATATCCAAAATTCGAAAATGAAACCTTATTTACGGGACACCTTAGTGTATATGTTTTTCTAAGTATTCTCATTTGTATTGGTATTGGTCTGTGTGAGCGAGTGTATTTGTATAAATGTTACGATCAATTATGTTGTTTGAGTAAGTCAGTATGTCTGTCCTTCTGTCGGTAGGTCTGTCTCTCTGTCTGTATGGGTTTGTCCAATAAATTTCTATAAATTTATTTTATAACATCAATAATATTGTTGATTGACCCAAATTGTTGGCACAGCACAATTGTGCAACAAGATGTGGTGGCAATCTTTTAGGGAAATTACAACTTTTCATTAAAAGAAGTATTACAGTTCAGTAGTGCTGTGCTGTATCTAAGATTGAAATGTATTTGCCAATGTGAGCGTGTGCGTTTGTGTGTGCTTATGTGTTCCACACGCATGACTTCTTTTAAATTCCTTTTTACACTTGAATATTTCAAATTAATTGAAACATTTGAATGACACAGTTTACTGTGTTTGCTTTGAATATGTCTAAATGCTTTCATTGAAGATTAGGAAGAAATGGAAGATTAGGATGGATAGAAAACTAATGAATGATTTTTATGAACTGTCACAATATGTAAAGGGTGTCGCTACGAAAGTGCCCTATTTAATTGAAAAAATAAAATTCATATTTATATTTATTTCAAGTATATTCATCAGAGACCTCATGAAGTATATATATTCTGGATCGTGGTAAAATTCTAACATGATCTAATCATGTATGTTGAACGTGCGCTAGCTTGCGAACTAATACAACGATAACAACAGAAAATGAGAAATCCGTGGCCCAAGATCTATCTATATTTTAGGAAAGCGGACCAAAATAAGAAGAAAATGGAGGGCATGTTACCAACATATCAGTAGTTATCGTTGAAGTTTGAAAAAAAATAGGAAAAAATAATTTTTTTATAAAATGAAAAAAAGAAAATAAAACAAGTAAGAAAAGGCTAAAGTCGGGCGGGGCCGACTATGTGATACACTCCACTTTCTATCCGAATACAATTTAATTCGATACAAAATTGAAAACGGGAAGAATTTTTGTATGCTTCCTAATCATAGGCTAATATAACCCGTCCCAATTTGCCAAATCGAGAAGAATATTTCTATCGGGGCTATATCCAAACATGGAATGATGTGACCCACTTACACAATAGGTTCTTCCAGTTCAAGTATAACGTGTTATGCTCAATATGAAGAAATTCTCTGAAAATACGTGGTTTATGGGGGGAAAAGTCAAGCTGGGAGCGAATATAAATATAAAGCTATATATAAATCTGAACCGATCTGACCCATTTTCACCATGGGTGTTTCTAGTGGAAACATTAGATATTTGGCCAAATTTGAAGAAGATCTGTTAAATATGTGGTATGTAGAGCACTAAAAGTCAAATCGGGGGCGAAATTTGAATGGGAGCTATATATAAATCTGAACCGATCTGACCTATTTTCACCAGAGGTGTTCCTAGCTTAAATATAAGATGTTTTGCCAAATTTGAAAACAATCTGATAAAATATATGGTTTCTAGAACGGAAAAGATGATATTGGGAGCCAAATTTATATTGGAGCTATATTTGTAAATCTAAACCGATCTGACCAATTTTCACCACAGGTGTTTCTAGTGAAAACATAAGATATTTTGCCAACTTTGAAGAAAGTCTGTTAAGACATGTGGTATCTAGAGCAGAATAAGTCAAATCGAGAGTGAAATTTGAATGGGAGCTATATATAAATCTGAACCGATCTGACCTATTTTCACCACAGGTGTTCCTATTTTAAATATAAGATGTTTTGCCAAATCTGAAGATAATCTGATACAATATGTGGCTTCTAGAGCGGAAAAAGTCAAATTCGGAGCGAAATTTGTATGAGGGCTATATATAAATCTGAACCGATCTGACCCATTTTTCTCATGGGTTTTTATATTGGAAAAATAAGATGTTTTGCCAATTTTGAAGAAAATCTGTTAAAATATGTGGTATCTAGAGCGGAAAAAGTCAAATCGGGAGCGAAATTCGTATGGGGGCTATATCTAAATCTGAACCGATCAGATTTAGATATAAAAATCTGATATAAATCTGAACCGTTCGTCGTTATCCCGAAAAACTTCGTTGTGCAAAGTTTCCTTTGGTTCTGGCTACAATTGCGACCTGTATCGTGATTACAAGAATAGATGGACAGACGGACGGACAGACAGGCAGACAGACGGACATTGCTAAATCGATTCAAAAAGTGATTCTAAGTCGAACAAAGGGTCTATCTCGCTTCCATTTGGGTGTTACAAACAGATGCACAAAGACATAATACTCTCGTGGAGTGTATAAACAATTTCGATAACTATCTTAGTTATCAAAACATAGATTTTTTTATTTTTGTTTCTCATTTGAATGAGAAACGAAAACTTTTTTCGATAACTTTAGAGATATCGAAACTAAAACTATCCCTTTTTATAGAAAATTAAAAAATAAAATTAAAGTATAATTTTTCTATAACTGGCGTAGTTATCGAATGTTTCTGAAAACGACGCCCCTTCTCTAACTAAATAAATTGTAAATGACTAACCCAAATTGAAGTAACATTTTTGTTGCTGCATCTTATATAGGCGACAATTTGAGGGAAAATATTGAAAATGGCCGGATCAAAGATGCACTTTTTGCTTTCTTTTTATTTGCGATCTGTCTTTTTCGGCAATAAGCAAATTTTGTTGATATAAATTATATAACAGATGTTATATAGTCCCTTAGGACTCATAACATGCCCTTTGTATAAATTACTTTTAGATATTGCCTACAACAACTTATAATAAATGATTATTATTATTATTGAATCGTAAATTATTATTGAATCGTTAATTATTTGAATAAAAACAAACCCAGCAAAATGAGAGCACCCGAAGAAGTGAAAAAAATACTCATCTTGTGATTCGGGAGTAGTGACAATTGGGATCTTCACCAATGAATTTAACATGGAGTTGTCATAGGAGGGATATCCTTTATTTTGAAAACCTAAACAGTTATTTTAAAGTAGTTGCACTAGTTTCCATTTCTGTTTTAAAAAATCCGCCGCTACCGGGTAAAGAACAGTGGAGCTTCTGGTTGCTACTACGACACTCTAACCATCTCAGCTATCCTCTTTTGTGAGTGGTGAATAACTAAAGCAAACAATTTGGTTGAACTGACAATAGGAAACTTAACAAAATATTTATTTAATAATCTATATATATGTCTGCATGTTGTGTATAGGACGCCAGACCGGTGGATTCGTCTGAAAATTGTACTGTATCTATCTTCAGGATGGTTCCTGGATATACTAGGTCATAACAGGACAAAGGGGGGTGGCACCTCCCACACAAAAAATATTTTAACGCTATCAAAAATTACTCATTTTATCTTCCAAAGCATACGAAGTAGGGGAATAGGGAAAAATGAACCCGTGCAACGCCGGTTATAAAATACTAGTAACTAATATAATGCAAAAAATATTAAAATAAATTAAAAGTATTCAATAAAAATGGAATATTTCAATTAAATTACTAAAACAACAAGTAAAAAAGGCAAAAAGGAACTTTATATACCCTCCACCTCCATTAAAAAATCAGTCAGAGGAATGTATACTCCGAATTTCATGACTCTAGCTGCGGTCATTTGATTGGTACTATTGTTATCCCCTTTTTCTATTTTGAACCCAAAAAGTACGAATTTCGAAAAATTCGTCTATATTCCATGTCTACGCAGTCAGAGGAATGTATACTCCGAATTTCATGACTCTAGCTGCGGTCATTTGATTGGTACTATTTTTATCCCCTTTTCCTACTTTGACCCCAAAAAGTACGAATTTCGAAAAATCCATGTACTTTACTTGTCTATGCAATCAGAGGAATGTATACACCGAATTTCATTATTCTAGGTACAGCCGTTTGGTTGGTACCATTTTTATCCCTCTATTCCCATTTTACCCCTTAAAAGTACGAATTTGGAAAAAATACTTTTATATTATGTATCTACTCAATTAGAGGAATGTACACACCGAATTTCGTGTTTCTAGCTGTTGTCGATTAATATGTACAATTTTTATCCCTTTTTTGCCCCATTTCACCCAAATAAGAATCACTTTATGGTGCACGTTTTTGCTATATAAACAGACACATCCAAAAAACATTCTTAAATACACTAAAATATTAGGGATTATTATGGGTATTTTTAGTCCTGGTGAGGGAAAAATTTTACGCTTTTGGCCGATTTCGCCCCGTTTCAATCCTAACCGATATACGACTATAAGACGCATTTATGGAAAATTTGAACGTTCTAGTTCATTTCTATAATATACTTTATATATATATATATATGCTTTATAGGGTCTCAGGTCGATATTTCAAGGTGTTACAAACAGAATGACAAAGTTAGTATACCCCATCCTGGAGGTGGAGGGTATAAAAAAATTCTGTTTTGAGGCAAACATTTTTAAATTGATAAAATTACACAAAATTAAACATTGTTTATTTATAAAAGTATTAAAACGAGGCTCGATTCGAACCAAAGGCCTTCTGTGTGCAAATCATACGCCTGACCTCTGTAATCCCATACTAAGAATTCCTTTTGTTATTGAATTCCTTTAATTTTTCCTTTAAATAAATTTCGTACGATTTTTATCGAATTTCCACGGTAGATATCTATAAAAGTTATCAATCTCTAAGGTAGTTATCGACATCTAAAAAGGTCATCGAAGTTTTTCTTCTAGTTTTCGATTTTTATCCATTGGAACGAAAAAATAGATTTTTGTCAAAATTTTACGTCCGATAACACGATATCTAAGCGAAATATTGATAACACCAAGTTCTCTCTTATTTTGAGATCCACTTTTCAAATATATAGCCTTGGACATCATACTCTCCGCAAAGTGGTACTAACTAAACGACTGAAGATGAAATCATGAAATTCGGTGTCTACCAACCAAAGAACTGTAGCTAAAATCATGAACTTTTTGTACTGAGTGCATAGACGCACAAAAAAAGGAAGATTTTTCCAAATTCCAAACTTTTAGGTTCAAAAAGGGAAAACTATAAAAATGCTGCTAGCAAACGGCTGTGCTGAAATTATGAAATTCATTGTGTAGGCAAATGGGTAAAACTAGTCGAGATGGACAAAGTTCTCTCTTACAAGGTCTGAACATATCACTGTAACATTAAGAGTATTAAGCAAACGATGGTGGGACCGGAGGCCACACATTGTCCGCAGCCTAAGTCATGCAATATACAGCGATGCGCTGTGTTGCGGAATATAAAATGCGCACATGAAGACCTCGAACAGTAGATATAAAGACGATAGACGGAGAGATCTCTTAATATAGTATTTACTGATCTTAATTTGGAGAGATTATATCGCAGAAAAAGACACCGAAACAAATTATTAGTTGTTTTACTATTTTATTCATTTGAATGTATAATATCGATATTTGCGTTTAACAAATTGCACCATGTACACATGCCATCTTACAACCCTGCAAACATATTCGATCGCGAAATGATAAGCTGCAAGATGCGGGGAGGAAGACTGTCATCTGGGAATAATATTCTGATCTTCACTCTAAAGCAGTTGTGTCCTCAACGCGATTCGCGTGGAAGGTTATTAATCGAACCACATATAAGAATCACAGACGAATTAATCAGAAGGGTCCCAAATGAATTGTCTAGAAGATGATCGGACGAATTGAGCAGAAGGGTAACAAATGAATTGCGTAGAAGATGGTCGGACGATTTGAGCAGAAGGGTAATAAATGAATTGCCTAGAAGATGATCGGACGAATTGCAGACGAGTTATAATCGGTGCCCCACCTAAACATGTTTGCGATTCCTATAAAAATACACCGTCGACGAAAACTGAAACAACATTGTATATTTTGCCTCGAGAGATGATTTTGTTTTGCTTCTCGTGTTAAAATATTCAATATTTATGTATTATTTGCAGTATTAAATATTCAATTTATTAAAAATATTTCAGCATCTTGAACAAGAAATTAAATGTAATTCATTAATTATAAATTGTGTGAAACATAAACAAAATAGGAAATATTTTATATTAGAATTTTTTAAATGTTATTTTATATTAAAAAAACTATGACACTTTCTGTCGTTTTTCTACGCGATCTTTGGCATGGACAATATGTTGTTGCAACACAGAGTTTATCCTAGATTCGTCGGAATTTGAAAAATTTTGATCAACAATATCTACAACAGAATTAAAGGAAACGTTAAATTTATAATGTATTGTTATAAGCTTCATTAAATACATACCTCTAATAACTGAAACGAAGATCTATTTTTGAATACTTGGTTTTTCTTTGGATTCTCATTTAAAATTCGCTTGAAAGCAAATTACTTTTTACACATTCGGTACCAACATTAGTATTAAATATGCAATTTATTAACTATTGTATATTCACTTTCACTTCAAAAACGAAATGACAAATTTGCAGTTTTTCCAATTTCAATAGAATATTTTTTACCGTTATGCATGCTTGTTCGGAGAATGTTTGTTCCATTTTCTTACCCGCACATGTGTCTACGACAATTTGACAAACGCGTGTGTGAACGTTTCACGTTTGACAAAAAATCATAAAAAATACCGAGAAATGCAGAAAACGTCATACAGCCGCTGAGAAGATTCGCAAGTTAATAATGTACGCGATTAAAAGACAAAAATTTGTCAAACAATTGTCTACACCTTTTTCAATTGTAATTCAAAAGACACCACTTGAAATTCAAAAGACACCAGTTGAAATTCAAAAGTTCCATTTGCAATTCAAAAAAATATCACTTGAAATTCAAAAATTCCATTTGAAATTCAAAAAATGTCAATTGAAATTCAAAACTCGTCATTTGACAACATTTGAAATTCAAACGTCGTCATTTATAATTCAAAAGACATCATTTGAAATTCAAAAGACATCATTTGAAATTCAAAACTCTTCATTTGTAATTCAAAACTCGTCATAAGTAATTCAGAAGACACCATTTGAAATTCAAAAGCTTTCATTTGAAATTCAAAAATTATTCCATTTGTAATTCAAAAATTATTCCATTTGCAATTCAAAAAGGGTAAACCATATTATTTAAGCAAAATATACATTAGGTTGGGTAGCATTTATTTATTTCTGTAAACTTTAATATTCTGCTGTTAAGAAAACAGATTTACGTATCTCTCACGCAAATCACTCTAACCTATTTAAATTTAAAGATTTTATAACTTCTATACGGACGATCGGAATACTCTGAAATTTGGTCTTGGTAATGTTTTCATAGACGTTATATACACCTGCAATATGAGCGATATTGCAAGACCTCTCACACAAATTGGTCAGTAACAATTTTATATTGGAAATGGTTTTACAATCACTTTATACCTGTAAAATAGTTATGATTTGTTGTACCTCTCACACAAATAATCCAACCCTAAGTAAAATGCAAGTCATTACAAATTATATGCAGATGCTCTATGAGCTGGTGAAGGTTATAAACTATATATGAAATTACCGACAATTTACATTATTATAATTATTAGTTGCTTATCATTTTATTAAATCTGTTTCCAAAACTGCAGAATATCCAAATTTGCAGAAAAAATAAATGCAACCCCACCTAATGTATATTATTCTTAAATAAGTTAGTTTACATTTTTGAATTTCAAATGGAATCTTTTGAACTTCAAATGGAATAATTTTTGAATTTCAAGCGAAAACTTTTGAATTACAAATGACGAGTTTTGAATTACAAATGACGAGTTTTGAATTACAAATGACGAGTTTTGAATTTCAAATGACGAGTTTTGAATTTCAAATGATGAGTTTTGAATTTCAAATGATATTTTTTGAATTTCAATTGATATTTTTTGAATTTCAAATGGTGTCTTTTGAATTACACTTGAAAATAGTGTAGAAGAGGCACAGTCCAACAATCTTCCTAAATTTTCAAAAATGTTTGCAGGGAATCATCTCATTGAGTTGCATATGTAAGATGGCACGTGTACTTTATTACTTGGTGCGATTTTTTAAACACAAATTTGGCAAGTGAGGTGTGCTTCTCGTTCGTTTGTGAGAATCATCTTCTTATAGAGGGTTTGATGTTGAGAAGTCGCTGCTAAGCCACCTGAACGAAACCTTTAGACAGGATGGAAGTAAATAAATAAATTTGCATTCTATTAAATATAAATGCAAAATGGTCTTGATCGAGGACAATATCCCAGTTCAAAATCAAATACAGTAAAATACAATACAGCAATTACAGTAAAAAAAAATACAAAAAAAAAACTAAAAGTACTGATTATTTTTCTTATTGTTTTGTTCGGCTGTAGGATTTATTTGAAAAACAGGTGTGGTTATTTTTGATAAGTTATTTGCTCCCAATATTTCGATTGAAATCTTCAATCATCTTCAGGGGTGTATTTATATATATTATTATTTGCAGTCCGAGCGGTTTTGCGTGCTTTCGTCTACTACTGATTATTTTTAAAAATTTCTGGTTTTTCCAACTTTGTTATTTATCTTCAATGGAAACTTGGAAGTAAAATTTGAATATTTCCGAATTTTGTTCGAGCGTAGCATAAACCTGAAAATGAAAATAAAAATTCATGTTATTCTACATTTCAAAGTCCAAATAATCGTAAAGTTCTTGTTATCATTTTGTGTTATACAGTGTTTTTAAATGTTGCTACAAACATAGAAAATTTTATTAATTTAAATCTTGTGAACGAATTTAATTATTGGCATTTCAATATTATTTCATTTCCTCTTTGATGGGAAACACGTCCGTCGGCAAATGGATATTAAGAAAAAAGCAAAAACAAAATGCAATGTACGGAAATGCAAATTGTGTTCAGCTAATGAGGAGTCATTAATACAGTTTTTTTCCATTGTCGCGGTTTTTTTTCGTTTACCTTTAAAAACAAAAGTTCGACCGAAAAATACAAAAAAAAAGTATTAAAAGTGTTTCTCTCACTGTTTGTTGTATTAACACAGAAACAGAAAACCGAAAAGTTTCCATCAGCATCACTCACTTCCATTAAAATCCTTCACACTTGTACACAAAAAAATGTTAATGGCCGCAACTATTGACTGACTGGTAGGTAACCAGAAACAGCTCTTACCAACAAAACATTTTTGTATTGTTTTTGGTTGATTTTTCGCTCTCGCATTCGCTCCCTACTACCCCAACAAATATTTTTTGTTGTTGGTGTTGTTGTTTGGACAACACACAATATTTGTATGATTCCGACAGTGGATGAGCTGCTGATGTGGTGCAAGTATGGTCAAGTGAATGAGTGTATGAATGACGTGCGGCCGACTGAATGAAAGAATCAATGAATGGCCGGCCGGCCGGCTGAAGTGTTCGAGTTATAAAGTCTGATGATGGAGCCCGCCAGCCAGCCAGCGTTCGATGGCCAATGAAGGAAACACCCCTATTCGAATACATTGCCATTCGAATTTCTATTGAAGTTGCAACAGAGCGACGGGGCCGAGTGTTATGTAAATCGATCTAACTTAACAGTGATGAACGACTGAATACTTGGTAAACAAAACGCGAAGCATACAAAAGTGTCCATCTATAACTTTAGTAAGCAAATTGACTCGAAATTGTATGAAAAATTAATGTTTTCAAAGGAATATGTTATCGATATATCATGATCGTGGTAGTCTGCAGCCAAGTAATGAATGTCACCATGCCATTTGTAAATAAATTTGCATTCTATTAAATATAGAAGCAAAATGGTCTTGAGCCAGGACAATATCCCAGTTCAAATCAAAATTATTTTATTTTTTAATGGATGACAAACGGCTATAATAACGTTATAAATAACTTAAGATTAATATCGGTCCAATATTTACATGCGCTCGCATGCCATAAAACCTTACATCCCTAAAGTATGCTTTAAATATATGTTCCAAAATACATTAACAGAGAACAACGAAGAAAGTATTGCATCATTTTGGCTTAGAAGGTTTCACCATTTCAGTAATTGAATCGATGTTGGCAGCTATAAGCAGAATATTCTTTCTTAAAATAATAAATAAGACAATAGTTTAACATTATTTGTAAATGCCGAGGCATCGGTCGGCCTCGCGAATATAGTTTTATATTATAGAAAATTACCAATACTAAATAAATACAACCTTCAGGTAAACCACATTCTGAAAGGGAAAACAAAATCGTAATTACACTTTTTTAAATGTATATGAACACCTCAAGAGATGCTATTTTTTATGAACTAAACGAAATTTCAATACGATACATGGTTTCCGAGATGCATCCCAATAAAATAACCACTTTGTGATTAAATTTTCAACCATGTTAGCATTTATGAACTTTAAATGCATTCACAGCTATATTTTGCCGCGATATTTGCAAACTCTTTTAGAATAGAATGTTCTTTGCAAAATTCAATCAGTAAAGTCGAGATTTGGGCGCATGAAATTTGGGCACTTTTGCCTTTGATAATACACTGTGCGGCGCACTCATATCAAATCTAATAGATTTTGGTGTCAGATGTGACTTTTTGGGATTTATCTGTAGCTATTTCAGGGATCGTACTACTCCGAATCATCTCATCTCGCTGACCGCAGGATCTCCACAGGGTTTTGTTCTTCCTCCCCCTTTTTTACTTATTTTCATTGCCTCCCTTATGGATCCGACTTTGAATCCATTCTACTCACTCGCGAATGATAGTAACCTTTTGCTCTTATTTGACCAAGTCTTTAATAAATTTAAGATATAATCAGGTTATTGTTGTACAGGATTTAATATGTAGTCCCAGTGATGGAAGTGTGCTACTATATAATGTAACTAGTAATACCCGATACTTCGCACGTTTATCTGTCTCTATTTTTATACCCTCCATCTCAAGGATGGGGGTATACTAACTTTGTCATTCCGTTTGTAACACCTTGAAATATCGACCTGAGACCCTATAAAGTATATATATTTTTATATGACGATCAAGAGATCGTCATAAAAATCTTAGACGATCTAGCCATGTCCGTCCGTCCGTCTGTTGAAAGCACGCTAGCTAGATAGGACGTTCAAATTTTCCATAAATGCGTCTTATAGTCGTAGATCGGTTGAGATTGAAAAGGGGCCAAATCTGCCCAAAGGAAACATTTTTTCCCTCACAAGGACTAAAAATACTCATAATAATCCCTAAAATTTTAGCGTATTTAAGCAGTTTTCTTGAATATGTCTGTTTATATTTGTTTGATATTTGTTATGCGCATTCCCCCTATAGCAAAAACGTGCACTATAAAGTGATTCTTATTTGTAGGAGGTGAAATGGGGCAAAAAAGGGATAAAAATGGTACATATTAAACGACAACAGCTAGAAACACGAAATTCGTTGTGTACATTCCTCTAATTGATTAGATACATAATTTAAATTATTTTTCCCAAATTCGTACTTTTTAGGGGTAAAATGGGAATAGAGGGATTAAAATGGTACCAACCAAACGGCTGTACCTAGAATAATGAAATTCGGTGTCTATATTCCTCTGATTGCATAGACAAGTAAAATATACGGATTTTTTAAAATTCGTACTTTTTGGGGTTAAAATGAAAAAAGGGATAAAAATAGTACCAATCAAATGACCGCAGCTAGAGTCATGAAATTCGGAATATACATTCCCCTGACTGCGTAGACACGGAAAACAGACGAATTTTTCGAAATTATTACTTTCAATGGATACAATGGTACAGAGGGATAAAAATAGTACCAACTAAACGACTACAGCTAGAATGATGAAATTCTAATTGCGTAGAAACCTCAAGGGGGTAAAAATGGTACTAACCAAATGGGCGCAGCTGGAATCATGGAATTCGGTGTATACATTCCTCTGACTGCAAATTTGTACTTTTGGAATTAAAATAGAATGGAAATACAACCAACTGTAGCCAGGCCCGTGCGCAGGATTTTACCCTGGGGGGGGTTTTCATCTACACTCATAAAAAAGTTAACCCTATAATGAGTTAAAATTAACTAAAATTTAGGAAACCAAGTAAATTTTTACTAAATCTTAGTAAAATTTTTCTGAAAATTTCCTAAATAAGTAAATTTTTACTCAAATCATGTAAATATTTACTCAAACTGAGAACAATTTTGCTGATTTTTTCCTCAAAACGAATAAATTTTTACTTAAACTGAGGAAATATTTTATACAAGGAAAAAAGGTGAAATTAAAATAAATTCAATTTAACTAAAAAAATCAAACAAATAGTTTTGCTTCAGAGTATGCAAAACTGATACAAAAAATGACAACATGAAATATTTCTCAAAAGTTTCATGATACCTCTGCCATAAGGAGTTGAGCTATTACTCCATGATTGTTGCGAAGGCAAGATAGGCGCCTTCGCAGTCGTTGTTTACAATAATTCATAAAGTATTTAAGAAATAAGTCTCTGCAAACAAACGAGAATTGCTTCTTAGATTAATATTCAAGAATTTTTTAAACAATTTCAAATGTTTTTTATAAGTTCATTAATACTTAAATGTATGAAGAACTCAGCATAAATTTCAGTAAACATTTTAACTTCATTTTAGGAAAAAACTCATTATTAAGTTAAAATTTCCTAAATTGAATTTTTTCCATACAAAAAATTTCAGATTTCTTTTCTCACTTAAAACCTTGAAAATATTCTTCCACGTAAGTTTGAATTTACAACAATTGTAAGAATTTTTTATCTTATGCAAAGAAATGTTTTTAAGTAAATCTACTACACTTTTTCTAGTAAATGAACTATTTACTATGGCTTTGAAAGAAGGAATCTTTACTCATACTTAGTTAATTTTCCAATTTTTTAGGAATTTTGGAGCGTTTGGAAACCACTCATATTTTATTGCCAGGATCTTAGAGAAATATTTTGATACATTCGTCCGACTGACATTGTCGGCAAAATTGCATTTCAGTAATCCATCTATCAGTACACTCAAAGGAATATGTCAGTAAAAGAAAGCAGAAAGTCTACTGAAAGAACAGATTTTCTGATGTTAAAAAAGATTCAGCAGATTTGTATCTGCTGAGATGGTAAACAGCTGTTTGCTGTTTTAGCAATATATATGATACGCATATTGTCCCAAGCTAATATAAAAGAAAATTCGAGCTAAACTCGCTTATGAACGCTTATCTATTTTTATATTTTAATGAACAACAGCCAATTTTAGCAGACTGCACACTCTTTAGCAGTGTGAATGGTGATGTAAGAATGCTGTCATGCCAAAAAACAGCTGTAATAGCAGAAAAGTGTCTGCTGATAGGCAGCAAATTTATATGACAGATGACATCTAAATCTGAGAATAGTTTGGCATCAAAAACTTCATAGCCACATTTGAATATAAGCCCTCCATATATATTTTGAAGTAATATTACACAAAAAACGATCAAATTCCTCGGCGATAAACCCTTCAATCCCGCATGTTTTCTATGATAAATGCAGAGTTTCGTTTTCCTACGTAGATCCATGTTACTGAATTTGTTGTTTCTCTTTTGGATAATACATGTTACATATGTACAAAAAAATACTAACTGTGAAAAATATTTGACATAAGTGATAAATATAACAAAAATTTTAGTAAGTTAAAACTCATTTCTTATTGTTTCGCAACTTTAAAGTAGAGACTTACACGCAGAGAAAAAATCCATTTCGTAGAAACGAAATTTTAGACAAGTGAACATCGTTTTTGAGTTTCTTTTGTGGGAAAAATTAGTTTGTTTGCAGTAAACATGTCATCAGTTGTTGTAAATGAACAAAGAGAAATAAGTTTATGTATATCAAACAGTTTTCTTCCTTTGTCGAAATGGATTTGTATTATAATTGGAAACTCCCAAAACATTGGAAGTAACAGAAACCGTTGTTGTTGCATCTGTGATGAAAATAGGACACATCGGTTCGGATTTAGATACAGCCCCATAAAAATGTCGCATTGCTAATGTTTCATCTTAGCGCTCTACAAGCATCAAGCTTTTATTAAGAATGTTTTTAGATTTCATTATGATATCATAGTGATTCTTATCTATTCTCTAAAATTACTAAAATATTTTGTTATTAAATTTTTATTGTAGTACACAATTACAAATGCATAAGATATTGCTCTAGTCGCATGTCATGAAGTGGTATCGGTTAATAAAAATGAAAATTTTCCGAACAATTTGGTGTCCATTAGCGAAATTAGCATTAAACAATCTTGAAATTGGCACAATTCGTTTAGTTTGTTTGTATTTCCACGATTTTTTATGTAATTTTCGTGTTTTCACGATTTTACAGCAAAATTATCATTTCAGACGAGTTATTTTAAAAAGACCTTGAAAAATTCTATATTTTATTGCTTCAGAAAGTCTAGAAGGTTTTAAAAAGTATATGTTCGAAACCTCTCTGGGGGTGGTTTGAACCCCCAAAACCCCCCCCTTGCGCACGGCCCTGACTGTAGCACCCACTAGCTACCAATATTTATGGCTTTGAAAATATTTTTGAAAATATAAATATAAGAATGTTTATTTTTTGAATTGACGTATTGGTAGCATTACCTTATAAGCGTGGTTTGAAATAATTAAAATATTATATTTATTTATAAAATTAATTTTTCAATATTTGTATATGCTTTGGTTTGGCTATATTAAAAAAATATATTTTCCTGTAATATTACTGCACTTCTACGAAAACCGACAACCTCTGTGGAATGGTGGAGGGTATATAAACGCCGTTTTTACTTGTTAATGAATATAACAATGCAATTTATTAAACATTTTCAGAAAAATCAACGACTGCTGTAATCGAGTCAGCAACTTTTTTGATTGAATACTATCGAAAAAATCAATGACTTCTGTAATCGAATCAGCAACTTTTATGATTAAATATTTTCGAAAAAAAATCAATCACTGCTTTAGTTCAATATATCATTTTTTTAACTATTTTTTTTTCAATAACTCCAGCTACAATTTTAGTAATTGGTTTAACAATTTTCGGCATAACAGGAAAACTGAAGAAAAAAGTTATTAAATATACAATTTTCGTGATGAAACTGATTTCTATTTTTTCTGTGCAATTCAACAGTAACTCCTGAAAGACTTTACCGATTTTAATTTGTTATACCTCGTTTTGAAGGTAATTTAAATTACTTTTAAAATATTGGGGTGTTGTGTTAAAGCAAATAAGAATCACTTTATGGTGCGCGTTTTTGCTATAAGGTGAATGCGCATACCAAATATCAAGCAAATACAAACAGACATATTTAAAAAACATGCTTAAATACGCTAAAATATTAGGGATTATTGTGGGTATTTTTAGTCCTTGTGAGGGAAATTTGTTTCCCTTTGGGCCGATTTCGCCCCATTTCAATCCCAACCGATCTACGACTATAGGACGCATTTACGGAAAATTTGAACGTTCTAGCTCCTTTCGTTTAGATGCTAGTAAATGTGTGATTTCAAAAGACGGACGGACGGACGGACATGGCTAGATCGTCTTAGAATTTTATGACGATCAAGAATATATATACTTTATTGGGTGTCAGGTCGATATTTCAAGGTGTTGCGGAATGACAAAGTTAGTATACCCCCATCCTGGAGGTGGAGGGTATAAAAAAATAATTGGATTTAGTGAAATAAACCATTCGTCGGCATGTTCTGAAGTTCGTCTGAAGTCTTCAGCAGAGTGAGACTTTTATTGTTACAGCTAAAAGTTGATTTCAATGGGCGCTACTCGTCAGAACTTTCGCAACGTATGTCTGTCTGTGACTTAAATCAGGGTTCATATTAGTACCAGCGTTCACATATGACAAATGAGAAGCGCTGATAAACAAAATATTCTACCGAACTAAGTCGACACTCTAAAAGGCGTCTTCGGCTATGAGTTGTTGACAACTCGCGTTAACCACGACTTCTTTCTAAGAAATGATAAAAATGAAACGAAAACATTAATCATTTTCATTGTTCCGATCACTGTTTTAATCAGTTTTTTTATATTCTCTGTGGAAGCTTTGATTGAAATATACGGAATAAATACAATGAAAGTTTTAACTGTTCCGATTATATTTGTAATCAGCCTTTTAGATTTCTGCAATAAAATCAGTGATTGAAATATTAGAGGCAAACATTTTTTTCTGAGTGGTCAACACTCGTGAAAAAAAATTTTCAAATTTTTTTCCAAAAATACATACAGCTGCGGTCAAAAAATAGCAGTGACGAGATAAAAAATGTCGACAAAGAAAAATATCAGTTCGAAAATCCTAAAAGTTTTTACGCTGATTTCAAGGTGGTATTGTTCCATTCTTAATATGACTTTAAATAAAAAATTAAGTTTTTGTAATTTTGAGATTAAGCCTTAAGAACCATTTATGTCAAAAATGAGGCCAGTCAAAAAAAATAGCAGCGCTAATAAAAACTAAAAATATTTTGTTTCAATTCACTTTAATTGAAAACTTTTGGAGTCAACTAGTATTTTGCACCTTTCATGCGGTATTTTTGACTATGCCTCTATGATTTCGTGGCAAATATCGTTATTGTCTTTCAGTATTGCTAGTGAGATCTCATTTTAGTCATCACACTTAAAATTTTTGATTATATTGAGTTGTGGTGTCTGCCCGAACCATTAAATAGCATCGATATTATTTACCTCAAACCACCTTTTTCCAAGTCGGGTGGTGTTTTCGCGATAATTGACTCGCTAGAAGACTAATTTAAGGTGCATTCCATATTCTGCATACCTAAGCATAATATTAGGCAGTATTTTGATGTACTGGGCAGAGTCCATAGTAGTTCTGGGCCAATGTATTGACTTATCTCCATAATATGAAAAACACGCCCAAGCCATTATGCTTCATCCTCCCTATTTGACAGTTTTGGTACTAAACCTGGAAATGTATTCCGTGTTCTGTGTCTGTCGAGGGACTGTCCCACCATATAAAACAATTCAATTGACCATAAAACGTGCGCCCACTTTTTGGTTGGCTACTGCAGGTGTGTTTTTGCGAATTGAAATTTTTTTGTGACATGTCTTTTATTTTGAAGTGGTACTTTTCTCGAACTTCTGGCTTACAGATTATGTTTTCTTAGTATTCTACGAACATATTAAACTTTCAAAGATGGACAGACATTGTTATTTATTTCGGTGGCGGGCGTAAGTGGGATTATTGTTCTAGACATTACTATTCGGCGAATATAAATTGAATATATAATTGATATAAATTGATTTTTTTGACGTGATTTTGTTTTTTCTTCGTATAATATCGAATTTCTGATCATTTTAATGGAACACTGGAAAAAAATCAAACTTCACTATATGATTTACCCTCAGATTTCAAACTTTTTATATGTACTCGATTTTGTTCTCCACAATGCTCTCCTCGCCCTACCCACGAAGAAAAATAAAACAATAACATTTCATAATATCTTATTTATAACATCAAATTGAATTGAAAAAATGAGATAAAATTCCTTTTTCTTGAGATTTTTTGAATGCTGCTATTATTTTGACCGGTCCAAAATGTCGAATAGTCCAAAAAATGTGAAATTTCTAAAACATTTAAAATCATATCACTAAATAAACAATTATTTTGAGTTTGTAACCTCATTACACAGCATTGAATGCAGTAGTAGCAATAAAAAAATCATCACACAAATAAATATAAGAAAATGTATGCTAAGCTCTGGTGTGCTGCTATTATTTTGACCGCAACTGTATACAATATTTTTATGAGAAGAATACATACACAAACTTTCAAAATAATCGCAGCTATCGAGGTCAAAAACTGTACCGCTTGACATGGAATGACTCATATCAAAATTCACGATTCTAGCTGCAATACCTAAGTTGGTACCATTCTTTATCCCTTTTTGATTTTCACGAATATAGCTGCATTACATAAATTGATACTATTTATATCCCTTTTTGTCTCTTTCCTCCCTTAAAAGTACAAATTTCGAAAAATCCGTTTTTGTAGCTCTGTAAGTGCAAGGCACACTCCGAATTTCTATATACTGCCGTTTAGTAAGGACGGAGGATCTACGTTTATCCATTTGTTGTCCCATTTTACCCCATAAAAATACGAATTTCGTAAAACCGTCTCCATCAAATTTGGATACTACCCTGGAAATTTCATGACCTTGGCTTCAGCCGTTTGGGCGCAGATCAATGATAAGTCAATCAGTCAGTAACCAAACTATTTTATATATAGATTGCATCTTTGTGTTTTGAAAGTATCCTGATAAAAAATAACTATTATAACCAACATGATTTTCATATTATTACGTTTCTTGTTCCTCTAGGAAAATTAATAATTTAATGCTGTGTATAGTTGGGAATTTTATATGTACAACTTTGAAAGCTAAATTTGCTTAATTTTTTAAAATAGATAATTTCCTTTAAAAATATAAAATTGTCTAACCATTCCATTGGATATTTTAAAGTACTGGCTTTTGTGTATTCGCCCAATTAAAATTAAATTTCATCCCACTCAGTGAAACATGATATAAAAATGATCTGGAAATTGTGCAAATAAAATATTTGCTAACAACTTTAACAAAACTTGTGGAGCTGTTTGTTTGAACATGTGTGGTGGTTCGAAATAAATGAGATTCCTAACAAAATAATTAAAATTATTTTGTAATTGAATGCCTATATTTAATGAATTATATGAAATTGAATAATGCAATAAATTAACGAATACCTATAACACATTGGGAGGGGGAGGACACATTGCTGGAATCCCACTCGATGTATTTGGTGCAAAAGTTACTTCGTTTTCCGAAATATCAAATCTATATATATAAAAGAGTTGCGTTACTGACTGACTGACTGACTTATCATTGACCAGCCCCCAGACCAAACGGCTGAAGCTAGGGTCATGAAATGTTCAGGGTAGTTCCCAAATATGACGTAGACGTCGACTAAGAAAGGGTTTTACGAAATTCGTACTTTTAAGGGGTAAAATGGCCCAAAAAGGGATAAACATCGAACATTCGTCCTGACTAAACGGCAGTAGTTAGAAACATGAAATTCGGTGAGTTCCTTGCACTGACCATGCAGAACAGCTACAAATAGGATATGTACTTTTAAGGGGCGAGCGGGACAAAAAGGGATAAAAATGGTACCAATTGCAGCTAGAATCATGAAAATCGGTAGTAACATTTCTCTGACAACGTAGACTTGCAATATAAATTGATTTTTCGAAATTTGTACTTATAAGGGGTGAGCGGGACAAAAAGGGATAAAAATGGTACCAACTAAAGTATTACACCTAGAATCGTGAAATTTGGTATATAAATTCCTCTGACCATATAAAAGCGAAGTAAAATTGAATTTTTCGAAATTTATACTTTTTAGGGGGGGAGCGGGACAAAAAGGGATAAAAATGGTACCAACTAAGGTATTACAGCTAGAATCGTGAAATTTGGTATATAAATTCCTCTGACCATATAAAAGCGAAGTAAAATTGGATTTTTCAAAATTTGTACTTTTAGGGGGCGAGCGGGACAAAAAGGGATAAAAATGGTACCAACTAAAGTATTACACCTAGAATAGTGAAATTTGGTATGTAAATTCCTCTGACCATATAAAAGCGAAGTAAAATTGGATTTTTCGAAATTTTTACTTTTAAGGGGTGCGCGGGCAAAAAGGGATACAAGTTGTACCAATTTAAGTATTGCAGCTATAGTCGTGAAATTTGGTATGTAAATTCCACTGACAACGTAGTAGCGCAAATCTAAATAGATTTTTCGAAATTTGTACTTATTAGGGGTGAGTGGGACAAAAAAGGATAACAATTGTACCAAACAATGTATTGTAGCTACAATCGTGAAATTTGGAGTGTAAATTCCTCTGGCAACGGATAAAAGTAGTACCAACTAAAGTATTGACAATTTAGAAGCGCAGCTATAGTCGAGAAATTTGGAGTGTAAATTCCTCTGACAACGTAGACTTGCAACATAAATGAATTTCTTGATTTAGTATGTAAATTCCTCTGACCACGTAGAAGCGCAGTAAAATTGGACTTTCGAAATTTGTACTTTTAAGGGATGCGCGGGACGAAAAGTGATAAAAATTGTGTACAGTCCTTTAATTACTTAAACGCGGAACATAAATGGACATTTCAAAATTTGTACTTAACACAACGATACGTCCCGACAAGAAATAAATGTTTTACCAAATAAAGTACATATTTTTAGGGGAAGGAAAAACACATGTTATACCTATAGTGGTTTTTCAAAATGTGTACTTTTTGGGAAAGAGGTGCAAAAGTTATAAAGTTGCTGGCTGCATCTAGAAACATGAGATCGAAGATATAAATGGTGGTAATTTTTTGTTCAAAACTTGGTAGAAAATGATAAAAATTATACGAAGGAGTTCAGCTAAAATAGTGCATATCGACAAACACATTACTTTGACTGTGTGTGAGTGCTATATAAAAGGATGTTTCCAAATTACTATTTTAGATTTATCTATATCCACCAAAAGAAAATTAAATAAATAGATAAATAAATAAATGACAGAGACGGATAAAATTGACAAATAACTGGCTTTTTCGCGTGCGAAGCAGCGGGTACTGCTAGTCTATAAATAAGGAAGGATAGGGCAATGAAATCGAAAACAACTGCGTTCAAATTTCCACATGATATGTTCTGCAATATCCGGAGTGGTCTAGAAATTTATTTGAATCAATAGGGCTGTTTTTCTTTAAGCCGGGATAACAAGCTGCGATAACAAAAACGTTAATAACAATTTAATTTTTTCCTCAAAATAAAAAAAAAATATTTTTTAACATTGTCGCCAACCATACTATATATATATCTCCGATCTCAAACGGAATTTGGACAAACTCTTTTTTTAGAAAATATTCTATTTACCAAGGGCTAAATAATTGCCTTTGGAATACCCGATTCATGTATTCTAGTTTTCGAGATATCGTACAATCAAAATTGTATATATATACACCCGATATCTGAAAAACCTATATATCGCCGATCTCAAACGGAATTTGGACCAACTCTTGTTTGGAAAATATTCTACTTGTCTATGGCTAAATAGTTTCCTTTGGAATACCCGATTTATGTATTCTAGTTTTCGTGATATCGGACAATCAAAATTTGATATATATATATATACACGATATCTGAAAAGCTTTTTTTAGAAAATATTCTACCATATTCTACAATATTCTACCTTTGGAATACCCGATTCATGTATTCTAGTTTTCGAGATATCGGCTCTTCAATGTCACAACAATACATGGGCTAAAATGGCCTATTTTGTATAGTTTTTGGACTTTTGACTGATCCGATGCATTAAAATAATTGGAACGGAAAATATTGTTAAAAAATAATTACATAATTCCTTTTTTTTTTATTATTTTTAGTGTTTTTATTTAAAAAAATATGTTTTAAATACGTTCCACAAGCTAAACTGGTTTGTGTCTTGGGTGTGGGACGTATTTAACTTACGAATTTATCTTTACACCCTTCTGAGTATTAACAGTATGATAAAAATTTGCGGCCCTTAATGGGTTAGGAAATCTAAAAGTTGCAATTGATTATCAATACCTCTCCAACGAGCCCCTAAAAACATAAACCGAACTAAAAATGTGGAGATTTTTGCGGTTCTTATAAAAAATCCATCAAAAATTGCACTAAAATAGTAGTGTTGTTTTTCTTTAAGCCGGGATAACAAGCTACGATAATAAAAACTTTAATAAAAATTTAATTTTTTCGTTGAAAATAAAAAAAATTGTCGCCAACTACAATATAAATATATGTATCAAAAGAAATTTTCAAAAAAATATTTTGTGTCGACTTCATTGGACTTAGCTTCGATATCCATCATTTTGACTTGCACTGGATAATTATCCAGGCTAAGTCAAACAATTTTAACACAAAAATATAATGATAATGGTCCCTTTGATCATTGACGTCTGACCTTTGACCTTTTAAGTTTGCCTTCTTATCGTTGGTCCCTTTGACTTTAAACCTCTGACTTTTGATCCCGCTGATTCCTTTGGTCTCCGATATTTGATCTGTTTGATCCCTTTGGCCTTTGATCCCGTTGATCCCTTTGACCTCTGACATTTGATCTTTAATTCCGTTTATCTCTTTTACCTCTAAACTGTAATCCCGTTGATACCTCTGACATTTGATCTTTAATTCCGTTTATCTCTTTTACCTCTAAACTGTAATCCCGTTGATACCTCTGGCATTTGATCTTTAATTCCGTTGATCTCTTTTACCTCTGAACTTTAATCCCGTTGATACCTCTGACATTTAACCTTTGATCTCTGGTCTTTAATCCCTTCGATCCACTTGATACCATTGACCATTGACCATTGACCATTGACCATTGACCATTGACCATTGACCATTGACCATTGACCATTGACCATTGACCATTGACCATTGACCATTGACCATTGACCATTGACCATTGACCATTGACCATTGACCATTGACCATTGACCATTGACCATTGACCATTGACCATTGACCATTGACCATTGACCATTGACCATTGACCATTGACCATTGACCATTGACCATTGACCATTGACCATTGACCATTGACCATTGACCATTGACCATTGACCATTGACCATTGACCATTGACCATTGACCATTGACCATTGACCATTGACCATTGACCATTGACCATTGACCATTGACCATTGACCATTGACCATTGACCATTGACCATTGACCATTGACCATTGACCATTGACCATTGACCATTGACCATTGACCATTGACCATTGACCATTGACCATTGACCATTGACCATTGACCATTGACCATTGACCATTGACCATTGACCATTGACCATTGACCATTGACCATTGACCATTGACCATTGACCATTGACCATTGACCATTGACCATTGACCATTGACCATTGACCATTGACCATTGACCATTGACCATTGACCATTGACCATTGACCATTGACCATTGACCATTGACCATTGACCATTGACCATTGACCATTGACCATTGACCATTGACCATTGACCATTGACCATTGACCATTGACCATTGACCATTGACCATTGACCATTGACCATTGACCATTGACCATTGACCATTGACCATTGACCATTGACCATTGACCATTGACCATTGACCATTGACCATTGACCATTGACCATTGACCATTGACCATTGACCATTGACCATTGACCATTGACCATTGACCATTGACCATTGACCATTGACCATTGACCATTGACCATTGACCATTGACCATTGACCATTGACCATTGACCATTGACCATTGACCATTGACCATTGACCATTGACCATTGACCATTGACCATTGACCATTGACCATTGACCATTGACCATTGACCATTGACCATTGACCATTGACCATTGACCATTGACCATTGACCATTGACCATTGACCATTGACCATTGACCATTGACCATTGACCATTGACCATTGACCATTGACCATTGACCATTGACCATTGACCATTGACCATTGACCATTGACCATTGACCATTGACCATTGACCATTGACCATTGACCATTGACCATTGACCATTGACCATTGACCATTGACCATTGACCATTGACCATTGACCATTGACCATTGACCATTGACCATTGACCATTGACCATTGACCATTGACCATTGACCATTGACCATTGACCATTGACCATTGACCATTGACCATTGACCTCTAAACTTTGATCCAATTGATCTCTTTGACATCTGACCATTGACCTCTGATATTTTATCTCTTTGAACCCGTTAATCCTGTTGATCAATTTGACCTCTGACCTTTTACTTTTGACCTCCAATTTGATCCTCTTGACCTCTGACTTTATACCCCCTTGACCTTAGACCCTTGATATATGACTGCTAGAATGAACCTTCATCCTCTAAAATGCAAAATTTTAATGTTACAGGGTTGTGGCAACTTTTAAAAAATAATTTGGTCTAACATAAGACATCGCACGTATCGTCTCGTTGGTTTAACATTTAATTCTACCTATTTAGAATATTTTGTTATATGGTCGGTAGGCGTGGTCGTCTGCTAACTGCACCAATTTTCTCCCCATATGTAGTGCATCTCATATTGCAAGGTTAAGCAAAAATTCGGGTCAAAGTAGCGATTGGCTTATTTCTACCTCAAGCGATCTGTGAACTAAAAGCTCCAGAAAACTCATCTAAAAATCATGTATTCCCATGTTGTGTTTATGCTGCATTTTTGTTAATTTCTTTCAGAATTAATATATAATTGACAGGACTTTAAACATAATTTTTTATTTGACTTAGAATAACTCATTGGTCGTATTATTGGATGTTTAGAGTAATTTTTTTAAATGACAACTAAAAACTCATATTTCTTGGGAGAGTAACAACTTTATTCTCACCAAATTGGTGGTTGGATCGACTCTGCAACATTTTAAAGAAAAATGCATTAAATTTAAATGATATGCCCTGCTACCAGTGCAATCGGAATCGGTGGAAATATGAGAAAAGGATACAAATTGTTAATCCCAACAAAATAATATGATAATATTTGGGGTGTGTGGCGGTTTCTTTTGGAGTTGAGTATTTTTATTTATTTTTTGTTTCGTTTCTCCATATATACGAAATGCTCACACTTCTTTGCAATGTACATATCCACTTATACATGCACGTATATATATATATATATATTGGTTATATCTTGAACGTTTAATTCTCGCGAATCAATATAACGTAAATAAAAGCATCTGTATGAGTTTCTTTTTCAGAAGTCTTTTTTCACATTTACTAAAAACGAGCGAT
Source organism: Polietes domitor (assembly GCA_947397865.1). Taxonomy (NCBI): domain Eukaryota; kingdom Metazoa; phylum Arthropoda; class Insecta; order Diptera; family Muscidae; genus Polietes; species Polietes domitor. Next base: position 63,077,258 of record OX377620.1, read on the forward strand.
GGGCTAATAAGTCATGTCAAATTCATATTTGCTATATACATACATTTCAACACTAATATGAATTCTTATAATTTTCCTCCGAATTTTACAAAATTTATACTCGTTTCAATTCATAGACTAGATCATTATATTATTATTTCAATGGTACAGGCAACAAGGCACGGAAAAGACAACACCATAAGATAATTAACTCAACTCATCACACCATCATCGCTATACCTCCCACATGGTATCTCCTCTATTAACTATACGTCGGGATACGTCGAGGACATGCACTTTAAAAGTTGTTGTATTGCATGTGTAATAAATACAAGTGCACATATATTTCGGGTTTACTGCTGCCATCCATATCCACTATTCACTAAGGCCGAGAGATGGAGAGCCAATGGAGAATGGAGTGCACTCCTTGTCGCGAATTGTATGTGGTGCGGTGCGATGAAAAAACCAAGCTGTTGACAAAAATACCCCTCTTTTCAATACCAAGCCGTGTCAGACAGACACCCGCACATATTAAAATCCTTTAAAGTGAATACAAAATAAAAGTCGTTAAAAGACGACCCGATGAAATTGTCCACCACATATGTACGTGGCTATGTCTGTCTGTGTTGGGCCAGGAAGATGAGACGGCAAGGAAAGGACAGTTATTTAATCCATGAAAATGGTTTTGTTAGCATTTAAAATTGCGAAAAAAAAGGTTTCGAGCAATTTCAAAGGAATATCATCGAAAAAAAATAAAACGGGATAATGAAGTGCGGCAGGCTTTATTGAAGTCTTCCATCGGCTCCATTCAATTAAATAAGTGGGACTTGTAATTGAAAATGTTAATTTTAATTCGAAAAAAGACTTGGCTTGGGAAAATTGAATTCTTTCGTTAAGGTTATGCCGAGAAGCAGGGGGTTTCAATAAACCAGTGAAACCATTGCGTTGTCAAAAAATAAGTTCAGTTGATGCTTTCAAATCAGAAAGGATAGTTCTTTGAATATAACAAGTTGCTAGGGGCGAGCATATTTTTGTTTAATACTTTCATATAATTTAATGTTAATCAGATTAAAGAAAAGTAGTTTAAACGGTCAATTTAAAGACCTAGAAATGACTTGAAATTAAAATGGAAACCACGCCCAAGATTCATATAAAATAAAGGGTGTTTTTATTGAGGTATAGAACTTCGAATTGAAATAAAACACAAGAAAATAGTTTTAATGTTCATCAATTTGGCTTTATTGGAAGGATAATTTTATGCCATTAATGTTTAAATATGATTTCGGGCATGTGGCCGCCGCGGCTGGCTCGAATATAGCCAATTCTACAGGTCCAATTTTCAACCACTTTTTCGAGCATATGGGGCCGTATGTTGGCAATAACGCCACGAATGTTGGCTTCCTAGTCCCCTAACGTTTCTGGTTTGTTTGTTTCTTCGGTGCGCACTGTTCGACGTCTCTGCGGATGCGTATTATCACATAGAGTAAACGTAGTGCGAAAACGATCCATGGTTAACCGAATGAATTGCTCTGATGGACGATTATGTCGACCATAAAATGGACGGAGCTTGCGGTGAACTTCGCGAACTGAACCATTACTTTCGAAATAAATTTGCACGATTTGCAAGCGTTGTTCTTTTTATCAACCTGTTCATGATGAAATGGCAAACCAAACTAAATATTAATCACTTGACAGCTGACAAAATGGCCGCCAGTTAAAAAAGTGATGCCAACTTAAAGTTCTATACCCCAATAATAAACACCCTTTATAACAAATAAAAGACGTTAAGTTTCCCTCCTCCATCCAGAGCATACATATCTAAATAAATTTTAAAGTAAAGGTTTCTTAAAAACCCCAAATATTAGAGTTATTGGAGATCTATCCTCATCATCTGATGGAAGGATTCAAATGTGACGTATTTATGTTTGTATCAATTTTTACGTCCAAAAAGAGCACCTTAAGTTGATGGTATGGATCATTTGAGAAAAAATCCTAAATATAGGGCCCATTATTTCATAACTTCCAGACGCACACAATCGATGAAAAGTCATCACGAATTAATTCTATTTTAATTTATAGACTTATACAATATGCTCCAGTTCCCTATAGGCGACAGTAACAATGTATCTCTCTGGGTCGTGGTAAAATGCTAAGACGAGCCATGTCCGTATGTCTGTCTGTTGAAAGTATTTCGTGTTTTCGTGCTACCGAACGAAATGATATAGGAGGTTCCAATCAAAGCTGAAGAAATCGGCCCAGAGCGAAAAAATGTTGCCTAACAAGGACTAAAATATCCCCAAATATTAAGATTATTTTAGCATTTTTTTATACCCTCCACCTCCAGGATGGTGGTATACTAACTTTGTCATTCCGTTTCTAATATGTCTGTTTATATTTGCTTGATATTTGGTATGCGCATTCCCCCTATAGCAAAAACGTACACCATAAAGTGATTCTTATTTATAGGGGGTGAAATGGGGCAAAAAAAGGGATAAAACTGGTACATATTAAACGATAACAGCTAGAAACACTAAATTCAGTGTGTTCATTCCTCTAATTGAGTAGACACATAATATAAAAGATTTTTTCCAAATGGGTAAAATGGGATTAGAGGGATAAAAATGGTACCAACCAAACGGCTGAACCTAAAAATCGGGTATAGGGTTAAAATGAAAAAGGGGATAAAAATAGTACCAATCAAATGACCGCAGCTAGAGTCATGAAATTCGGAGTATACATTGTTTTGACTACATAGACATGGAAAATAAAAGGTTTTCAAGGGATAAATGGGTACAGAGAGATAAAAATGGTACCAACCAATCGGCTACACATAGAATAATGAAATTCGGTGTATACATTCCTCTGATTGCGTAGACACGTAAAATAAACGGATTTATCGAAATTCGTACTTTTTGGGGTAAAAAAGAAAAAGGGGTACAAATAGTACCAACCAAATTACCGCAGCTATAGTGATGAAATTCCTTTGACTACATAGACATGGAAAATAAAAGGTTTTTTCCAAATTCGTACTTTCAAGGGATAAATGGGTACAGAGAGATAAAAATGGTACCAACCAAACGACTACAGCTAGAATGATGAAATTCTAATTGGGTCAAATAAAGAGACTTTAGATAGTCGTACTCTTAAGGGGGTAAAAATGGTACCAACCAAATGTCCGCAGCTGGAATCATGGAATTCGGTGTATACATTCCTCTGACTGCGTAGACACGGAAGATAAAAGTTTTTTTTTCCAAATTCGTACTTTTTCTTTTACGGCACAAATTGGTTGAATCATGACGTTAGGTTATTTTGCACTATGTACGTCTGATAATGGATTTTCAAAATTTGTACTTTTGGAATTAAAATAGAATGGAAGTACAACCAACTGTAGCACCCACTATCTACCAATATTTATGGTATTTAAGCTTTTTGAAAATATATATAGAAGAATATTTATTTTTTGATTTGACGTATTGGTAGACTTGCCTTATAAGCGTGGTTTGAAATAATTAAAATATTATATTTATTTATAATTATTATTTTAATATTTGTATTTTTTTTGATTTGGCTATATAAAAAATGTATTTTCCTGCAATATTACTGCACTACTACGAAAATCGACATCCTCTGTGGAATGCAATCCATTGTGGAGGGCATATAAAGTTCGGCCCGGCCGAACTTAACGCCGTTTTTACTTGTTAAATGTCTGTAAATAAAAGATTTAGCGGTTGAAATAGGACAACAAGGGATAAAATGGTATCGACGATACGACAACAACTACAAACATGAAATTCGGTGTGTACATCCTGCTGATTGCGTAAACACGTAAAATAGGGGAATTTTAAGGAATTTTAAGGAATACAATTGGAATAATGGGATAAAATTGATACCAAACATAATGTTGAAGTTGAAATCATGAAATTCGGTGTATGCATTCATCTGACTGTGCAGACGGAAATTTGTACTTTTAGGCAAAAAAATGGGACGAAAGGGGTGAAAATTGTACCAACCAGACGGCTGTTGTTAGAGTAGTGAAGTTCGGTGTGTACATTGCTCTGACTGCGTATACACTAAAAATAATAATAATTTTGATTACATTGTGTACCCTATATTACGATGATTATTCAATATTTTGTACTCGGTATTGCGATGACATACAAAGTACAAAAAAAGTACAAAAGACAACAACGTGAAAACAGAAAACTAAATGTTCTTTATGAATTCTTATAAAAATTAGAGGAATTTCAAAGTAAAAACAAAGATTTTTATTTTCCTCTGGATTATGTGTATTTTGCTTACACTTGATGAGATCGTAGGCGACTAAAATACGAAACGAAAGCAAGAAATAAATTGATGTTAAGTTCGAGATCATCGTAATGATGAATCTATAAGTGCTCTACAGACGAAAAATTGTTTGCCTCAGTCGACTGTATCGACAAATATTAAGTCTGGAAAATATTTTATAATATAAAAAATATAATATTAAGTCTGGAAAGAATATTTTGCAAAATAGAAAAAAACTAATTTTGGATATCAAACATATGTTCAATGAAAACATGAGCATTTGCTAGGATGGAAACAAGACTGTTCCCAAGCCAAATGTAAAAAATATTCCTGTCAAGGGCACAATACTGCAAATTATATGAGCAAATTATAGCTTTGGCTCATAAATCTGTATCTAAATCATCAATTGCTGGAATAATTTTTTTACACAACAATATGAAGAGGACGATCTTCCATTAGCCACCTTTTGCTTCAAGAGGAGAGTCTAATTCACATTAGAAATGGAGTGCAATTGCTAAACACGATCCTTCCGAATAACGAACTTTCGTCTGAAGTCTTAAATTCATGAATTAGAAGAAGAAAGTGACGAAGTCGAAGTAAATTAATTTCTGGAGCAAACACATTCTTCTACATCGATCGTTTTAAGAGAACTGTTTAATGGTTCCTATAAAGCAAACACTAAACAAAATTTGTTTTCAATATTCTTAAAATTTAGTTTGCTTTATGAAAAGAATTCAATTAATTTTATTTTTATCTTCTATTCCGAGTCGATATTTTTATTTTTGTACTGATTGTAATAATAAATACGAATCATACCATTCTACAACAGACAAAAAGCACCCATGGCAAATATAATAAGAATATTTATTGAAATATTCAAATATTAATAAACAAGTAAAAAAGTAATTCGATAATTTTGATTTAACGATACGGCCTGACAATATATAGATCGTTATATCGAGATACTACTGTATTTTGATATTCGTATCTTTAGGATCAAAATGGGATAAAATTGGTACCAACCAAACGGCTGTGGGTAGAATCATGAAATTCAGTGTTTATACTGTCCAGACTATCCAGACTGCATAAACACGCAAAAAAAGAGGAAGTGAAAAAGGTACCAAGCAAACGGTTGTAGCTAGAAATTATGAAATTAGGGATGTACATTCCTCAGTGTATGCGAAACATGTTGGGCCCTCAATATCAGTGCTTTGCGAATGGAGGAAATCGATCCTGAGGGAATATATGAATAATGAAGCATCAGAATTTATCCAAAAACAATGCGCATAAGTATGCCTTATAGTTTGGAATAGTAGACAAATATCGTAATGTGCCTAAAAATAAAGAGTGATTTTTTTGAGGTTAGGATTTTCATGCATTAGTATTTGACAGATCACGTGGGATTTCAGACATGGTGTCAAAGAGAAAGATGCTCAGTATGCTTTGACATTTCATCATGAATCGTCTTACAAACGAACAACGCTTGCAAATTATTGAATTTTATTATCAAAATGCGTGCTCTGTTAAGAAAGTTCATTGCGCGCTTCCATTTTATGGTCAGTTTAATCGACCCACTGAAGCGGCTATTCGGGCTATTGTGACTAAATTTCGCACCAAATTTACATTGTTGGACATTAAACCACCAACACGCTTACGTAGAGTACGAACTGAAGAAAATATCGCAGCTGTATCGGCCAGTGTTAATGATGACCACCAATTTTCGATTCGTCGCCGTTCGCACCAATTGGGTCTCTGTTACTCAAAAACGTGGAAATGCCAAAATTGGACTAAGCGGATGGACAACCTAAGACGCAGCCGCGGTCAACATTTAAATGAAATTATCTTCAAAAAGTAAATGTCATGGACCAATCTAACGTTTCAAATAAAGAACCGATGAGATTTTGCAAATTTTATGCGTTTTTTTAAAAAAAAAAGTTATCAAGCTCTTAAAAAATCACCCTGGTACCGTCCCTAATCTATCGGTAATACTGTGAAATGCACTTTATTACTTGTTTGATTTATACCAGTACACCCTACTGGTGTAAACAATTTTTGACTTTCAAAAAACGTGTAGTTAAAAAAGTGATGGAATGCTTTGCATTCTCTAATATATTTTTATTTTGTTGATAAAATTTAGTTTAGCTCGGTAAATCGTTAAAAGAAAAATCGATTTTTTAAATTTTTTAAGGACTGTAAAGAAACATTTGTAGCCTTCATAATTACCTTAAATTTAAAGTATTAGTCGCTTCAATCTGGCTCATACTTCAAACATTATAAGGGTACCTTTGATGATAATTGTAATTTTAATAAAAAAATAAAACTATTTTTATACACTCCACGAGAGTATTATGTCTTTGTGCATTTGTTTGTAACACCCAAAAGGAAACGAGTTAGACCCATCGTTTATTATACAGATCGACTCACTTTCTGAGTCGATTTAGCAATGTCCGTCTGTCTGTCCATCTATTGTTGTAATCAAATAACAGGTCTCAATTATAGTCCGATCTTAACAAAAATTGGCAAAACTAAGTTTTGTGGATCAAGGACGAACGCTATTTAATTTTAGGCAAATCGGTTCAGATTTAGATATAGCCCCATACAAATGTCGCTCCCGATTTGACATTTTTCGCTCTAGAAACCACATATTGAACCCGACTTTCTCTAAATTTGGGACATCATCTTATAATCCAACTAGGAGCACCTATGCAGAAATTGGGTAAGATCGGTTTAGATTTAGATATAGCCCCCAAATAAATGACGCTCCCGATTTGACATTTTCAGCTCTAGAACCCACATATTGTACACGATTTTCTTTAAATTTGGCACAACATCTTATAATCCAACTAGAAACACCTATGCAGAAATTGGGTAAGATCGGTTCAGATTTAGATATAGCCCCACACAAATGTCGCTCCCAATTTGACTTTTGCCGCTTTAAAAGCCACATATTGTACTCGATTTTCTTTAAAATTGGCACAATATCTTATGGTCCAACTAAACAAAACTATAGTGAAAGTGGGTAAGATCGGTTCAGATTTAAATATAGCCCAAATACAAATGATGCTCCCAAAAGTTTAACCAATTTTGGCCAAACTATACATTTTATATTTCACCTATTTCGTTCCAGGTTTCAATATATCCTCATACGAATGTCCGATTTAACATTTTTGTCAAACACATACATTTACAGGATACAAAAAACCTTCCCGTTTCCAGTTTTTCACCGAATTGAATTGTATTCGGATAGAAAGTGGAGTGTATCATAGAGTCGGCCCCGCCTGACTTTAGCCTTTCCTTACTTGTTTTTTAATTTCTACATGAAATGTACATTTGCACCACTTGTAGGGAGCTCTTACCAGCTGGCTTATAAATTTATTGTACAAAAATAGTCTACTTAACATGCATTTTCAGAATTATAGGGACGCTTTTTGGACCTTCTGAATCGGAATAGGAAACCTGGTGTCCTTACATTCTAAGTATAGCATGGAGGAACATTTTTGTGGAAGATTTTAACCCTATACCTCATCAATATAGGGGTATTTTTGGTCCCTTTTGTGCGGTATAGTGGGTCAAAATGTTCTACAAAAATGTATGCCATAAAATTCTACTACAAGTCTCTGAATACACCATGTTTAACTACCAGAAATAAAACATAAAATTAATTTTACGGTTAATTTCGTACATTTTCCGAATTGGTGCTAAACTGTCCCAAAAAATTAATTTTGCCAATTTCATTTTAGGTCACCGAACAAAAGAAAGCTGTAGATCTATATATAGGGTCCGCAAAATATTTTTTTTTTTTGAAAATGCTATAAAAAAACTACTGAATATTTGCTCAAATTTCTTTTTTTATTTGAAAGTACAATCCTTCCGGTTAATAATGGAAAATAATTCCATTCAAATGGCTGCTGAGGGCACCCCACAAATAACAGTCCAACGGTTGAATAGTTGAATAAAAAAAAACGCTAGATGGCGGACCCTTTATATAAAAATGAATTTGTGTATGTTTGTTTCATCTTTATAGCAGCCTAAACTACTGAACCGATCTTCTTGAAATTTTTACAGTATGTTCATGCTGAACCGGTGGTGAAAATAGGCTATATAATTTTTTGATATTTTCAGTGGGCGTGGCACCTCCCACACAAATTGGGGTTTTATTCGTTTTTTATAAATTAGCATATTCGGAGTACTGTTGCAGCAAGAGCCTTGCATTTTTGTGAAAGTTCACTAATTGTTAGTCTGCACAGTTGTGCCAAAAATGGGCGGTATTGGAAAAGTGGGCGTGGCACCTCCCATACGAAGTTAAAACCCAATTTTGAATATTGTCAGTTCTATGCCAGATACAATACTGAAATTTTGTGTGAGTGCATCTAGCATAAACCTGCTTAGTTGTGCCATAAATGGGCGGTATTGGAAAAATACGAAGTTATAACCTATTATCGAATATTGTCAGTTCTATAACACCTAGAGTGCTGAAAATTTGTGTTAGTAGATCCAGTGTAAATAGTTGTGCAAAGATGGGCGGAAAGTGGCCGTGACCGAGTATATTCGACGCCGAGATTCATATATTGTTGTGTGAGTTAACACAAATATAATATGCAAATGGGCGGGATTTGGAGGATGGGGAAATGTTTTATTTGAATTTTGTGAAATTACACATTTCTTTTTTTTAGCACAGTAGTAAAGAAAGGTTCAAAAAGGAAATATTTATTCGTCAAAAGCCGACTTAAGTCAAAAAAAGGAAATTATACTAATTTTTTAGTTTGTGTGTTGTTTGATTAGTGAACAATTTGATTGACTTTCTATGTGTTTTGAATGTTGCACATTCGAATTCCAGGCATTCCGTTAAGTAAGTTCTTTTTACGTGGGAAGTTTTTTATTTTGGTAATGGAAAGGAGGAGAATAACATTCAACCTTAAATCAATTTGTTTTTTGACAATTCTTCCTTTATTCGCCGCAAACTAAAGTTCTGTTCTTTAAAATTCTCCATGGAACATATCCATTTTTTTAGTATCTCAGGGAAGTACCTTGATTATAAGTGGTACATATATTACCGATCACAAGAAAAACAATATGAAACCTGATTTTTAATTTCCGTTTGTTCTTCTGCCTGGTGAAGCGGGCGGGGGTTCAGCTAGTATAATATATAGTATAATAAAATACCAGTATCAATTTTGGTACTTAAACAAGAAATTATTTATGAAATGAATACTCTGGACTTTATAGCATTCTTCAATACATTAAAATCGGATAGGTAGTGCAGGAGTTACAAGTAATTGAATTAACTCAAATATTTGAAAGAATTGCAATTTCCCTAAAGTTAAATTGCTCATAAATTGAAAGACGTATACAATATTTCCGATGTAAGAAACATACACAAACTACCGAAGCAATCAAAGCTAGTGATGTAAAAAAACCGTACCGGTTGGCATGAAATGCCTCATATGTGTCTTAGCATAATTAAATTTTACTGCATTTATTTTCTCAAGATCTCAGCTTAACAACCTAGGCATGTTTTATGTTATCTGTGTCTAGTTTCAGATTTTTATTTATATTTTGGTCGGAAATATAAATTAGTTTGTATTTTTGGCTGAACACAGTAGTTTAGCTCCGTTTATGGCTCAATTACATACAAGTTACTACAATTAGATGCTTAACCCTGTCGCCGGATCTTCACTCTGTCAGATTATGGACATCCTCCATAATTGTTATTGTAACTAGAGTCAGTCATTAGTATTTTATTTCAATTGATTTGGTCAATTAAATGTTTGTTTGTGCGAGAAAGACAGAAACACATTAAAAGTGAAATAAAAGCTGTCCTCTGTAGCCCGGCCATATTCACGAAAGATTAGCACTTAGCACAAGTATGAACAACAACAGCAAAAGGCGACCATTAAAAGTCAAGTACGAGTATCTTTTTCGATTATTCCATGTTGCTATTGTTCATGTTGTTGTTGTTGCTGAAGTTGCTGCAGTTTTTTGTGTGAAACGTTTCGTTTCGCTGCGCTCAGTGTTTTTTTGTTTTGTTTGTTTGTTTCGCCGGTTAAAAGACTCGTAAAATGTTCTTTCAGTCCATTGACCGCAGTTTCATATGAAACTGTAAACATTGTGTGTCTGTGTGTGCTGGAGTGAGTGTGTGTGTGTCAATGGTTTTGTGGGTGATTATGGATTCTACGCTTCGCTTTTTCCGTTTCCGCTGTCCTTTTTTCGGTGAATTTAAACAAAACATCATCAGAAATCCCCCCAAGTCACTGTATAGATCCGTGAGTGTGTGTGTGTCTGTGTTCGGGCATTTGTAAAGGGTGATTTTTTAAGAGCTTGATAACTTTTTTAAAAAAAAAAACGCATAAAATTTGCAAAATCTCATCGGTTCTTTATTTGAAACGTTAGATTGGTCCATGACATTTACTTTTTGAAGATAATTTCATTTAAATGTTGACCGCGGCTGCGTCTTAGGTGGTCCATCCGCTTAGTCCAATTTTGGCATTTCCACGGTTTTGAGTAACAGAGACTCAATTGGTGCGAACGGCGACGAATCGAAAATTGGTGGTCATCATTAACACTGGCCGATACAGCTGCGATATTTTCTTCAGTTCGCACTCTACGTAAGCGTGTTGGTGGTTTAATGTCCAACAATGTAAATTTGGTGCGAAATTTAGTCACAATAGCCCGAATAGCCGCTTCAGTGGGTCGATTAAACTGACCATAAAATGGAAGCGCGCAATGAACTTTCTTAACAGAGCACGCATTTTGATAATAAAATTCAATAATTTGCAAGCGTTGTTCGTTTGTAAGACGATTCATGATGAAATGTCAAAGCATACTGAGCATCTTTCTCTTTGACACCATGTCTGAAATCCCACGTGATCTGTCAAATACTAATGCATGAAAATCCTAACCTCAAAAAAATCACTCTTTAGTTTCGATTGTATTGTATTCGGTCGGTGGCCATGCCGTCGTGCCCTTCCTTCTTCCCTTCTGTGTGTGTGCGTGTGTTTGAAGCTTTAACAACACATTTGAAACTTAAATTGGTAACAATTTTCATTAAAAGCCATGTTTTTTTTCACTGTCATAGTCATAACCCCCCCCCCCTCCCTTTCCCCTGTTTGAATGTGTGTGTTTTCAAATTTTCCACAATCGCAGACAAAACGTCGCGTCGTTGTCACAACGACTTTTTTGGGCACTCTAGCGGCGGCGGTTGCCAGTAATCGCGGGGCTTGGTTGGGTGGTCGCTGTTGAATTTTTAATAATTTTGTTGTTGTTTTAGATTATGATTTTCATGTGTGTCTGTCCGCTCCGCTTTTTGTTGGCTGTTCCGTGAATGTTTCGTTAAATCCTTTTATACAGCACTTTTTTGTATTTAAACAAATCTCACTCAGTAGTCGTTAGAATTTGGACGTACGTTGTTGGTTCGTTCGATGGTTTTTCTTTTTTTTTTTTGGAGGGGAGATTGTTAAACATTAGATGAGATTTGAGCTGGTTTTGTTGCTGTTGCCGTTGTTGTGGTTGAATTCGTTTTCCTGGCTACTCGTACTACTGTGTGTGTGTGTGGACCACATATAAAAAATATGGGTCTGTCTGTAAGGCTTATAAAAGTAATTAAAAACTTTGTCATAACTATGTACATATAGCCGTGGCAATGTATGTAAGTATGTGCGAACGATTACAGTGGGTATCGCTTAGTAAAGTAATGCGCGAAATTCCTATAGAAATCTATATATACTTATCATTGACTAGCTCCCAGACCAAACGGCTGAAGCCAGGGTCATGAAATTTTCAGTGTAGTTCCCAAATATGACGTAGACGTCGACTAAGAATGAGTTTTACGAATTCGTAGTTATAGGGGGTAAAATGGGACAAAAAGGGATAAACATCGAACCTTTGTCCTGACTAAACGGCAGTAGCTAGAAACATGAGATTCGGTGTGTTCCTTGAAATGACCACGCAGACGAGCTACAAACAGGGATTTTTCAAAATTTTTACGTTTAAGGGAGGAAAGAGCCATAAAGGGATAAAAATGGTACCAACTATACTATGGTACCAGCCATAATCGTCGGTATCTAATGGGTGATTTTTTAAGAGCTTGATAACTTTTTTTTTAAAAAAAACGCATAAAATTTGCAAAATCTCATCGGTTCTTTATTTGAAACGTTAGATTGGTCCATGACATTTACTTTTTGAAGATAATTTCATTTAAATGTTGACCGCGGCTGCGTCTTAGGTGGTCCATTCGGAAAGTCCAATTTTGGGCAACTTTTTCGAGCATTTCGGCCGGAATAGCCCGAATTTCTTCGGAAATGTTGTCTTCCAAAGCTGGAATAGTTGCTGGCTTATTTCTGTAGACTTTAGACTTGACGTAGCCCCACAAAAAATAGTCTAAAGGCGTCAAATCGCATGATCTTGGTGGCCAACTTACCGGTCCATTTCTTGAGATGAATTGTTCTCCGAAGTTTTCCCTCAAAATGGCCATAGAATCGCGAGCAGTGTGGCATGTAGCGCCATCTTGTTGAAACCACATGTCAACCAAGTTCAGTTCTTCCATTTTGGGCAAAAAAAAGTTGGATATCATCTCACGGTAGCGCTCACCATTCACAGTTACGTTACGATTCGCATCATCTTAGAAGAAGTACGGTCCAATGATGCCACCAGCCCATAAACCGCACCAAACTGTGACTTTTTCTGGATGCATTGGTAGCTCTTGCAATGCTTCTGGCTGATATTCACTCCAAAATCGACAATTCTGCCTATTTACGTACCCATTGAGCCAAAAATGAGCTTCGTCGCTGAACACAATTTCTTTCTTTCTGAACTTTCTTAACAGAGCACGCATTTTGATAATAAAATTCAATGATTTGCAAGCGTTGCTCGTTAGTAAGTCTATTCATGATGAAATGTCAAAGCATACTGAGCATCTTTCTCTTTGACACCATGTCTGAAATCCCACGTGATCTGTCAAATACTAATGCATGAAAATCCTAACCTCAAAAAAATCACTCTTTATATTTCGAAATTTGTACTTGTAAGGCATGAGTGGGAAAAAGGGATAAAAATGGTACCAACTAATGTATTACAGGTAGAATCGTGAAATTTGGTATGTAAATTCGTCTAATCATGTGTTAGCGCATTAAAATTAGATCTTTTAAAGTTTGTACTTTTAAGGGTTGCGAGGATAAAAATGGTACTAATTTAAGTATTGCACCTATACTCGCGAAATTTGGTGTGTAAATTCCTTTGACAACGTAGAAGCGCAAATTTAAATGAATTTTTCGAAATTTTTACTTATAAGGGGTGAGCGGGACAAAAAGGGATAAAAATGGTACCAACTACAGTATGCCAGCTATAGTCGAAAAAATCGATATCTATGATTCTCTGACAACGTAGACTTGCAACATAAATGGATATTTCGAAATTTATACATATAAGGGGTGAGCGGGACAAAAAGGGATACAAAGGTACCAACTAAAGTATTGCAGCTATAGTCGTGAAATTTGGTGTGTAAATTCCTCTGAGAACGTAGAAGCGCAAATCTAAATGAGTTTTTCGAAATTTGTACTTTAAAGGGGTGAGAGGGACAAAAAGGGGGGAAAATGGTACCAACTAAAGTATTAAAGCTATAATCGTGAAATTTGAAATGTAAATTCCTCTGACAACGTAAAATCGCAAATTTAAATAGATTTTTCGAAATTTGTACTTATAAAAGGTGAGCGGGATAAAAATAGTACCAACACAAGTATTTCAGCTATAGTCGTGAAATTTGGTGTGTAAATTCCTCTGACACTTGCAACATAAATGGATTTTTCGAAAATTGTAGTTTTAAGGGGCGAGCAGGACAAAAAGGGATGCAAATTTAATTATGTAAACGCGGGACATAAATGGATATTACAAAATTTGTACTTAAAAGGAGGATGCAGGAGAACAAGGGATAAACGTGGTACCAACTAAAGTACATGTTCTTAGGGGAAGCAAAAGCTCAAATTGATGTCGCAGCGCTCATATGGCTTTTCAGTGCAAAAATGTTCAAACTCTGTTTACAAAAATGAGCGCTGCGACATCAATTTCCTTCAGATGTTCATCATATAGGCATCATTCGACAGGTATTGACTCCTGCTATTTATTTTTTATAAAATACTGACACTAAATACGAAAAAGTTTTCTGTTATCACTATGAAAAAAAAAATAAATAAAAAATAAATATTGGTAGGTAGTGGTTGCCACAGTTGGTTGTATTTCCATTCTATTTTAATACAAATTTTGAAAATCTATTATCTCATGTTCATAGTGTAAAATAACTTTACTTCATGGTTCAACCAATTTTTGCCTTAAAAGTTCGAATTTGGAAAAATCTTCTTATTTTGCGTGTCTTTGCAGTTAGAAGAATGCATACACTGAATTTCATGATTCTAGCTGCGTCCATTTGGTTGGTATCATTTAGAAGAATGCATACACTGAATTTCATGATTCTAGCTGCGTCCATTTGGTTGGTATCATTTTTATCCCCTTTTTCCAATTTTACCCCTAAAGAGTACGACTATCTAAAATATCTTTATTTTACGTGTCTACGCAATAAGAGGGATGTACGCACCGAATTTCATCATTCTAACTGTATTCGTTTAGTTTGTACTATTTGTATCCCCTGCTCCCATTGTATCCCTTGAAAGTATGAATTTGGAAAAAACTTTTTATTTTTCGTGTCTACGCAGTCAGAGGAATGCATATTCCGAAGTGCATGACTCTAGCTGCGGTCATTTGGTTGGTACTATTTTTATCCCCTTTTTCCATTTGAACCCCAAAAAGTACGAAAAAATCCTTCTATTTTACGTGTCTACGCTATCAGAGGAATGTATACACCGAATTTAATTTTTCTAGGTGCAGCCGTTTGGTTGTTACCATTTTTATCCCTCTATTCCCATTTACGAATGTGGAAAAAATTCTTTCATATTATGTATCTACTCAATTAGAGGAATGTACACAGCGAATTTCGTGTTTCTAGCTATTGTCGTTTAATAGGTACCATTTTTATCCCTTTTTGTCCGATTTCACCCCCTACGAATAAAAATTGTTTTATGGTGCACGTTTTTGTTATCGGGGGAATGCGCATACCCAATACCATGTAAGTAAAAGCAGACATGTTGAAAAAATATCCTGAAATACTCTAAAATATTAGGGGTTATTATGGTTTTTTTGTTTGCCCAATTTCAATCCCAACCGATCTACGACTATAAGACGTATTTATACAAAATTTGGGCCTCCTGACTCCTTTCGTTTAGATGCTAGCGTGCTTTCAACAGACGGACGGACGGACATGGCTAGATCGTCTTACAATTTTATATATGTCTGGTTGATTGGTACCATTTTGTATCCCTTTCTTTCACTTTCACTCACAAAAAGTGCGAATTTTGAAAAATATTTTCTTAGTAGCATTAATGCTGTAAAAGTAATGTCCGTTCCGAATTTCATGATTCAAGGCCCAGTTGTTTGGTCTGGGCTGTGGTACAATTATTAGTTATCCCATTTAATCCCTTAAAAGTACAAATTTCGAAAAATGCCTTCTTATCAGTGATGTGTGCAGTAAAACGAATATACATACCGAATTTCATTATTATGGCGTCATCCGTGTTGTTGGTACCTTTTTTATCCCCTTTTCCCTTTTATTTTGCGATTCTAAGCATTTTGAGGGATGTAAACACCGAATTTTATGGTTGCAGCTCCATCCATTTTATTGGTACTATTTTTATTCCTTTTTACCCGATTTCATCCCCAAAAAATTTAAAAAATATTTTAAAAAATATTTTCTTGGGCGCGTTGAAGCTATACGAATTTTTTTTACCAAATTTCAAGATTCTAGTCCCAGCCGTTTGGTCATTGCGGTGGTATAATTTGTATCCCTCTCTAACCCATTTTACCCCTTAATAGTACGAATTACGAAGAACTCCCTTCAAATCTGATCTCTTCGCTATAAGAGAAATGTTCATACCAAATTTCATTATTCTAGCTTCAGCTATGTTGTTGGTACAATTTTTGTCCCATTGACCCCCCAAAGGTACGAATTTTGCAAATGACATTTTTTGGGATGTCTTCATGCTGCAAGAGGAATGTCCATTCCAAATTTCTAGTCCTAACCGGTGGTACTATTTTTATCCCTTTTAACCCCATTTTACCCCTTACACTGTAAGAGAAATGTACACACCAAATTTCATGATTCTAGTCTGGAGAGTGATCAGTCAGTCACTCAATCATCAGTTTAGATTTCTTGTCTTATAAAATACAGAAATGTATGTCACATCACTTAATGTATCGTCACGTTCACATATTTTGTATACAGAAATAAAAACAATTCAAAGATTAAATGAAATATTTGAATGTCTAAAAGGGTAACTATTGACCTCTCTCCAAAATGGCATTCATACTTAAACTTTCAAAATGCCGATACACGTATATTCTTTTTTACCTCTTCTCTCAGAATCCGTTGTTAGAACCTTGTTATTGTAATTTACCTTTAAAATTCTCTAGATAATGTGGACCACGTTCGAAATTGCTTGATTTTGATTTTCAATTTACTGATGACAGTATTTAGAAAATAGTTGTATTAAAAGTATAAGTATAAAATTGTAGCCGCTTAACAAGGTTAACATTAGCTTTTATCAGGGTTAGCAATTCTTCTCAATATTTTTACATTTTGTCTTAACATCGGCTAAAGGACTCTGTCTAAGGACGTAGTTCAGTTGAATTTAAAATATATATGTTCTACAGTAGATCTTTAGATCTCTCTTAATTAATTGCATTTAATCCATGTTGCAGCTAACCAATAGTCACTGTATATATTTATCGTCTATATGTACGTTTGTATGTATGTGTGTAATGTTATCGTATTGTTTAACAGCCAACTAACCAACCAAACGTCCAACCGACGTAACAACCATTCAAGTAACCACAGCCAGACAGCCAACAAAATTTCTCTTGTTGGCCTGGTGTTTCTCGTCGTGTTACCAGTGTGAACTAAATTTAACTTTTATATCATTTATGTTGCCATTGTTGTGTGTGTCTGTGGCTGTATGTGTGTGTGTGTGTGTTTTTGTATGCATTTTCCACTTTTTATCGCATTTAAATACTTTCATCTATTGTATAGCGAACAAAATTTGGAGATAAGTAAAGGGGTCTCGAACAATGGCTGCCGGAGAATTACGCAAATAAATACTTGACAGGAAGTTGTACTCTGAGAAGAATTATAGCCAACCACTGTAGCGGTGGCAATAGGGTGAAGCATAACTTTAAGGTCTTAACGAACTTGAAAGAAAACACTTGCCAAAGACATATTTCATTTTCATAATTTCGGTCGAAAGACCTTGAATAGTAAATTTTTTTCGACCTGGTCTAATATATAATTGGTAATGGATAAATTTGTAATGGGGTAGAAAGTGAAAAGTAATTATTTTTACTTAGAACTTTTTATTCTTTCTGTATAGGCAAAAATATCTGCACCACATTTTCTATATCAATAGTTGTGTTCCAATAAATCGATTAAATCAGTTCCTTCATTCCCTATGTGCTACCCTTTGTGCTTTAAATTGGTTTCATGTATTATTATTTTTAGGTAATTGTGTAGAGTACGCTCAGCGCTGCACATATACATACGTTGGCGTTCGCTTCTTCTTTTTCCGAATTGCACTTCCTGTGACCGTCCATTTTTTGCTTTAAAATTAAATTTCTATTTGCTTTATTAAATTATTTATTGTGTATTTTTATGGTGCTGTAAATGGCGCTACATTGTAAAATTGTTGTTGACATTTCATAGTGGACGTCATGCAAACTTTTTCTTACGGAGGAAAAAATATCGAAACGCAATTAATAATTTAATAATGAATTGCTCTTTGAATTTCGATTGGGTTCATGAAATTGGAGAAAATAATTTGAAGCTGTTGAACGTTGACACAAATAAAGTAATTGTAAAAAATCGATTCCATTCATTCGATTGGTTGTAGTGATGTCAGCCATGGATACTTAATTAGAGTAATTTATGGAATATAATTTAAAATACAAATATATTTGGCCTTATCTCAATAATACACTTGAGAAATTACTCAACTAAAATATTTCAATTTCCAATTTCTCTAGGGAAATTTTAAACAGCAAGAGTAATATTTTAAACGAAACAGTTGTTCAGAATCAAAATCCATCGGCCAAAATTCAATAACTTTTGTTTTAGTAAACATTTTTCAAAATTAGACAATGATATATTTATATTAGGATATATTTTTTTGCAATCGACTCAAAGTTGACTACTTTTCGTAATCTTCGATTTTAAAGAATTTTTTTTTTATTTTTTTTTGTGTTTATGTTTTTTTTAACATATTTTTACGTATTTGTTCATAATGCGAAGAAATTTTTTTATTTTTTTTGTATTACAGAGTTTTTTTCATATTTTGAAAATTGAAAAAAAAAACGTAATTTCATTTTATGACTTTGTCGAACTGTTTCTCACACATTTTATGAGATTTTGAACTCAAATTTTGTTTATTAGAAATTGTGGTTTCTTAGCTTTATTATGACGCCAAAAACTATGTTTGTGCCAAATATAGTTTGGACGTAATGATTATTGTAAAAATTTCGTTTTTGAACAAATATTTGACTTTGGACCAACACAGCTTTTTTCCTTCAAAAGCCTTTAACGAAATATATACATATTTGGAATGGTTCAAGGGATCCCGTTGTAAGGTAACTTTTGCCTGCACGAAGTTGCACCCTTGGAAGAAGTCAGATTTTTTAGTTCCAAACACATTTTTCTTCTCATTAAATTCTAAAAAGTAGGTACGCATATAAAAAGGTGAGTAAATTTACTTTATCCTTATGCTAAATTTTATAACAATCGAAGTTCATTCATTTTTCAAAATCTGAAAAACATGAAAACTTGTAATACAAAAAAAATTATTTTTTTCTTGCATTATGACAAATCCCATATATATCCTGGAAGGAACACTGAGCAACCAGGTTTTTTGAAAAACCGACATTGCATAAAACCCGGTTTTTTATCTCTCTACTTTTAGGGTCAAAATTTTTTATTATTTTTTATTCCTTTTGACCTTTAATCCCTTAGTCATTTTATTATTTTCACCTTTAATCCCTTAGCCCTTTAATCCATTTAACCTTTAATCCCTTAGCCCTTTAATCCATTTAACCTTTAATCCCTTTGACCTTTACTTTTGACATTTGACCTTTAATCCCTTTGACATTTGACCTTTAATCCCTTTGACCTTTACCTTTGACCTTTAATCCCTTAGTAATTTAATCCCTTTGCCCTTTAATCCTTTTGACTTGTAATCCTTTAGCCCTTTAATCCTTTGACCTTTGACCTTTGACCTTTAATCCCTTAGTAATTTAATCCCTTTGCCCTTTAATCCTTTTGACTTGTAATCCTTTAGCCCTTTAATCCTTTGACCTTTGACCTTTGACCTTTGACCTTTGACCTTTGACCTTTGACCTTTGACCTTTGACCTTTGACCTTTGACCTTTGACCTTTGACCTTTGACCTTTGACCTTTGACCTTTGACCTTTGACCTTTGACCTTTGACCTTTGACCTTTGACCTTTGACCTTTGACCTTTGACCTGTGACCTTTGACCTTTGACCTTTGACCTTTGACCTTTGACCTTTGACCTGTGACCTTTGACCTTTGACCTTTGACCTTTGACCTTTGACCTTTGACCTTTGACCTTTGACCTTTGACCTTTGACCTTTGACCTTTGACCTTTGACCTTTGACCTTTGACCTTTGACCTTTGACCTTTGACCTTTGACCTTTGACCTTTGACCTTTGACCTTTGACCTTTGACCTTTGACCTTTGACCTTTGACCTTTGACCTTTGACCTTTGACCTTTGACCTTTGACCTTTGACCTTTGACCTTTGACCTTTGACCTTTGACCTTTGACCTTTGACCTTTGACCTTTGACCTTTGACCTTTGACCTTTGACCTTTGACCTTTGACCTTTGACCTTTGACCTTTGACCTTTGACCTTTGACCTTTGACCTTTGACCTTTGACCTTTGACCTTTGACCTTTGACCTTTGACCTTTGACCTTTGACCTTTGACCTTTGACCTTTACCTTTACCTTTACCTTTACCTTTACCTTTACCTTTACCTTTACCTTTACCTTTACCTTTACCTTTACCTTTACCTTTACCTTTACCTTTACCTTTACCTTTACCTTTACCTTTACCTTTACCTTTACCTTTACCTTTACCTTTACCTTTACCTTTACCTTTACCTTTACCTTTACCTTTACCTTTACCTTTACCTTTACCTTTACCTTTACCTTTACCTTTACCTTTACCTTTACCTTTACCTTTACCTTTACCTTTACCTTTACCTTTACCTTTACCTTTACCTTTACCTTTACCTTTACCTTTACCTTTACCTTTACCTTTACCTTTACCTTTACCTTTACCTTTACCTTTACCTTTACCTTTACCTTTACCTTTACCTTTACCTTTACCTTTACCTTTACCTTTACCTTTACCTTTACCTTTACCTTTACCTTTACCTTTACCTTTACCTTTACCTTTACCTTTACCTTTACCTTTACCTTTACCTTTACCTTTACCTTTACCTTTACCTTTACCTTTACCTTTACCTTTACCTTTACCTTTACCTTTACCTTTACCTTTACCTTTACCTTTACCTTTACCTTTACCTTTACCTTTACCTTTACCTTTACCTTTACCTTTACCTTTACCTTTACCTTTACCTTTACCTTTACCTTTACCTTTACCTTTACCTTTACCTTTACCTTTACCTTTACCTTTACCTTTACCTTTACCTTTACCTTTACCTTTACCTTTACCTTTACCTTTACCTTTACCTTTACCTTTACCTTTACCTTTACCTTTACCTTTACCTTTACCTTTACCTTTACCTTTACCTTTACCTTTACCTTTACCTTTACCTTTACCTTTACCTTTACCTTTACCTTTACCTTTACCTTTACCTTTACCTTTACCTTTACCTTTACCTTTACCTTTACCTTTACCTTTACCTTTACCTTTACCTTTACCTTTACCTTTACCTTTACCTTTACCTTTACCTTTACCTTTACCTTTACCTTTACCTTTACCTTTACCTTTACCTTTACCTTTACCTTTACCTTTACCTTTACCTTTACCTTTACCTTTACCTTTACCTTTACCTTTACCTTTACCTTTACCTTTACCTTTACCTTTACCTTTACCTTTACCTTTACCTTTACCTTTACCTTTACCTTTACCTTTACCTTTACCTTTACCTTTACCTTTACCTTTACCTTTACCTTTACCTTTACCTTTACCTTTACCTTTACCTTTACCTTTACCTTTACCTTTACCTTTACCTTTACCTTTACCTTTACCTTTACCTTTACCTTTACCTTTACCTTTACCTTTACCTTTACCTTTACCTTTACCTTTACCTTTACCTTTACCTTTACCTTTACCTTTACCTTTACCTTTACCTTTACCTTTACCTTTACCTTTACCTTTACCTTTACCTTTACCTTTACCTTTACCTTTACCTTTACCTTTACCTTTACCTTTACCTTTACCTTTACCTTTACCTTTACCTTTACCTTTACCTTTACCTTTACCTTTACCTTTACCTTTACCTTTACCTTTACCTTTACCTTTACCTTTACCTTTACCTTTACCTTTACCTTTACCTTTACCTTTACCTTTACCTTTACCTTTACCTTTACCTTTACCTTTACCTTTACCTTTACCTTTACCTTTACCTTTACCTTTACCTTTACCTTTACCTTTACCTTTACCTTTACCTTTACCTTTACCTTTACCTTTACCTTTACCTTTACCTTTACCTTTACCTTTACCTTTACCTTTACCTTTACCTTTACCTTTACCTTTACCTTTACCTTTACCTTTACCTTTACCTTTACCTTTACCTTTACCTTTACCTTTACCTTTACCTTTACCTTTACCTTTACCTTTACCTTTACCTTTACCTTTACCTTTACCTTTACCTTTACCTTTACCTTTACCTTTACCTTTACCTTTACCTTTACCTTTACCTTTACCTTTACCTTTACCTTTACCTTTACCTTTACCTTTACCTTTACCTTTACCTTTACCTTTACCTTTACCTTTACCTTTACCTTTACCTTTACCTTTACCTTTACCTTTACCTTTACCTTTACCTTTACCTTTACCTTTACCTTTACCTTTACCTTTACCTTTACCTTTACCTTTACCTTTACCTTTACCTTTACCTTTACCTTTACCTTTACCTTTACCTTTACCTTTACCTTTACCTTTACCTTTACCTTTACCTTTACCTTTACCTTTACCTTTACCTTTACCTTTACCTTTACCTTTACCTACCTTTTAATTTAAATAAATAAAAATTAAAAAATAATAAAGAGTGATTTTTTTGAGGTTAGGATTTTCATGCATTAGTGGGATTTCAGACATGGTGTCAAAGAGAAAGATGCTCAGTATGCTTTGACATTTCATCATGAATAGACTTACTAACGAGCAACGCTTGCAAATCATTGAATTTTATTATCAAAATGCGTGCTCTGTTAAGAAAGTTCAGAAAGAAAGAAATTGTGTTCAGCGACGAAGCTCATTTTTGGCTCAATGGGTACGTAAATAGGCAGAATTGTCGATTTTGGAGTGAATATCAGCCAGAAGCATTGCAAGAGCTACCAATGCATCCAGAAAAAGTCACAGTTTGGTGCGGTTTATGGGCTGGTGGCATCATTGGACCGTACTTCTTCAAAGATGATGCGAATCGTAACGTAACTGTGAATGGTGAGCGCTACCGTGAGATGTATCCAACTTTTTTTTGCCCAAAATGGAAGAACTGAACTTGGTTGACATGTGGTTTCAACAAGATGGCGCTACATGCCACACAGCTCGCGATTCTATGGTCATTTTGAGGGAAAACTTCGGAGAACAATTCATCTCAAGAAATGGACCGGTAAGTTGGCCACCAAGATCATGCGATTTGACGCCTTTAGACTATTTTTTGTGGGGCTACGTCAAGTCTAAAGTCTACAGAAATAAGCCAGCAACTATTCCAGCTTTGGAAGACAACATTTCCGAAGAAATTCGGGCTATTCCGGCCGAAATGCTCGAAAAAGTTGCCCAAAATTGGACTTTCCGAATGGACCACCTAAGACGCAGCTGCGGTCAACATTTAAATGAAATTATCTTCAAAAAGTAAATGTCATGGACCAATCTAACGTTTCAAATAAAGAACCGATGAGATTTTGCAAATTTTATGCGTTCTTTTTTAAAAAAAAGTTATCAAGCTCTTAAAAAATCACCCTTTAGAAAGATAAAATATTATCTTAATTCAATATAAATAGATTCATGAATTAAAGTTCTAAGTGATGATTTGAAGTTCTTACAGATCTACAAAGTTCTAAGTGGGAATAGAACCTTGTGGCTCCAAGCTAGTGCAAAACAAATCAGCACCAAAGTTGTATCCATTTTTTGGAAAAAAAAATTCTAGAAAACTAGAAGTTCAATCGGGGCTATATTTCAGGTTTAAATTACTGGAACAAGATTAAAAAAATTATTAAAAGTTGCTGGAAAAATAAGATTGGATATAAAAACTACAGCATATTAAACATTGGTGTTACGTTTTCTCAAAATAGCCTTTGGTGCTTTTAGAATCTTGTTGTTCTAAGGTCGCGATATATATATATATATATATATACAGCTCCATTATAAATGTCACTTCTGATTTAAATTCTTCGCAATATAGACGTCATTATTTAACCGATTTTATTTCAAATATGGCACAGAATGTTCTAGAGTAATTGGGTCACATCGGTCATTACTCGTACTTAATTAATTTTCCTAATTTAATGGTAATGTTAACTGGGCTGGAGTAAATTAGGTGTACAAAATTGAATTTTATTCAGATTTGAGAAAATGTTTTTCTGTGTGTACTGTGTATTTTACGAATCAGTATCAAATTATTTTTTTTAAACTCAGCGTGCTCCACAAAACTAAAAACTCGCGTGAAGTTTGGGATTCAAATTTATTAAAACTCACTTTTCGAATACTTTTCAGAATTGCTGAAAATCCTTCTTAAAACGGTCGGTACGAGCCCGTAATCTTGTTAAAGATAGTGTGCAGCCCAGTAATAAATGCCACCATGTCATTTGTAAATAAGTTTGTCTTCTATAAAATAATGATGCAAAAAGGTCTTGAGCCAGGACAATGTCCCATTTTTAAATCAGATTTATATAATATTTTAAAAATCCAGATAACCTCCAAATGAAATACTTTTGGTTTAACTTTAACACCACAAGCACCCTTAAACTAGATCACAACATTCCATTAAATCTCCAACTACAACTTAAAGTTTTGTCCCTACCGCCTTTAAATCTTGTGCCATTCCGGTGAAATAACAACTTCCGTTTTCAACCAAAACATTATACATGTCAATAATCGCCAACCTACATAATCATCGTTATAATGACACAAATGTATGTGTGTCTATGTGTTGGAGAGCGTGAATGAGCATTTATGTGTGCGGGTGTCTGTGTGTTTGTGGCGTGTCCTTATTACAACCACAAATCTGTTTAAACTCACATAGCACAAGATGTATTATAAAATAAATGTGAAAAACGTGAAAATCTTTTCCCCTCCAGTTTTTGTTGTGTGTTTGTTGTCTCTCCAAGTACAAGTACGAATGGTGTGAAACTGTTTTGGTTGGACTACATTCGACGATGAAATCTACCTTCATCCCCGGGAAACCTGCCCCCGCTCAACTTCGAAAACATACTTTTTGACAACATCAGCGCAGTATGTGTTATGAATTCCAGGAACTAGCGTCCCTGTTTTCCTTCGCAGTGTGGCACACAATACCTTCCAGACAGAGCCACCCAGCACCCGCCACCCTTTTTCGCATTTCCCCCCGAATTTGTTGTCGTTGTCGTTGCTGTGTTGTGTTGTTTTAAATTTTGTGTCATGTCTGCACATTTAAGCATCATACAACGCATTAAACTTACACAGTTAGTTATGGCCAACCTACACAGACAGACAGACACACACACACACAGACTCGAACTCATCTACGCCAGTGTATCCTTACGTTGATAGATAAGGATACTGTGGCTGTGTGCGTGGTAGTGTTAGTGAAACGGAAATACTTGTAACGGTCATGTTTGGATGCTGCAATATGCCATTTTACACCAACACACACACACACATACATATGAGGACAAATAAAAAAATGTGTATAAAAACAGGGAACAGTGTTGAATTCTTTCATATTTTGCACTATGAATAAACAGCATCGCCATCAGCATTGCACAGTGGGATGAAAACACTTTTTCAAGAAATTAAGAAAAATAGTTAAAAACTAATTTCGGGTCGTGATTAAACTATGTGTTTTGCGTGGAAACTCCAGCTAAAGTATGGAAGAGCTTGATAAATATGTGGTCCAGAAAAAATTTCTATCGGCCAAAATTCAATAACATTTGATTTAGAAAACATTTTTCAGTTTTGTTAAAAATTTAAAGTAGACAACGGTCCAAGGATTATTATGAGATATTTAAAACAGACGCTAATTTTTATTTTTGTGACATATATTTTCACAGCTCTAAATAATACGCAAAAAATCTAATTTTTATTGTGTTACAAACTGTTTCCCATATATTTTAGGAGCTTTTGCACACACATTTTCTAGCTTTCTGGTATCAAAACTGTGTTTGTCCCATATATGTTTGTTTGTAATCATGTTTGTAAAAATCAATGTGTGTCTGTATGTCTGTATGTTGCGTATAGGACGCCAAACCGATGGACCGATTCGCCTGAAAATTTTACTGTATCTATCTTTTGGACAGAGGATGGTTCCTGGATAGTCTACGTCACGATAGGACAAAGGGGGGTGGTACCTCCCACACAAAAAATACTTTAAAACTATCACAACAGGCATACCGATGGGTGGATTCGCTCTATAATTTTACTGCAGCTAACTTCTGGGAAGGGATAGTTCCAGGATATACTAGGTCATTATACGAAAAAGAGGCGTGTCACCGCCCACACAAACTATATTTTAAAACTATCATAAAACACGTTTCGAAGTGCGGATTCTCTTGAAAATTTTATTGTGACTAACTTATGAACTGAGGATAGTTTCTGAATGGTGACTATACAATGGTCATGATACAAATGGACGTGAGACTGCCCACACGAACTATATATTAAAATTATCACAAAACAAGTAACGAATTCTCTTGAAAATTTTACTGTATCTAGCCTGTGGAAAGGGGACGTTTTCTGGCTATAATAGGGGAAGACACGACAAATGGGCATCACAAAAACTATATTTTAAAACTATAACAAAATACATTGATTCACTTCATTATTTTTTTGTAACGAAAAGAGGATGACCCTTGACTATAAAAAGGTCATGCTACAAAAAGGGACTATAAAGTAACACGTGCCGATTTTTTTTCTGCCGCTACATTCAGGTAATGGTTTGGTTCTTGAATATAAGAGGTCATGGTATGAACAATTGGCGAGTTTCCTCATACTCGAACCAAGCAAGGTGTTCCAGTAGATGGGTATCAAATTGTTTACGCTTCATATGCATTGGGCCGTGTTTATACCGAACACCCACGCAACGCAGAATGTTATTATTTGAGAATGTTATAAGTTAACGTGAGAGGAAGCACTTCAGTTTAAAATTTAAGAGCTGTTGAGAGAGGCGTGTCAGAAACTGGGGGACCACATTAATGTATCATCCTCTCCAGATACGAACTTTGTTTGCGACAATATTAAGAACTTGCTCGCCATCTAACCCAAAAGACCTGTGGGAAAAATTCAAAGAGGGTATGAGTGAGAACATTTTGCATCATTATCGCACCGTTACGATTCCATATCATTTGCGATTAATATTTTCAACGATACGCTGATAAAAATTTAGGAAATATTCCTAGCCATCAGCAACAAAACTCTTAATCAACTTGAATTGATGGTGCCTGAACGTTCTACCGTTGACATTACTGATTGAGATTTGCTAAGAGTACGGCAATTCAATGTTGAAGACTTGCGTTTGTTTGTCGCAACAAAAAAACTCTATTAATTGCAAATTTTGGCCTTTGATAAAATTATAACTGCAGTAACAAATGACAGCGGCGGCCTTTTTTTCTCGATGCACAAGGAGGCACAGTTATAACCTTTCTCATCACTTTGGTATTAGCGCACATCCGCTCTCAAAATGGGATAGCTTTAGATATTGCTTCCCCCGGTATTGCTGCTACATTATTGGATGGAGGACGAACGGCACATTCAGCGTTGAAATTACCATGTATTATGGAATTTGTTGATTCTCCAACCTGTAATATTGCAAAAGTTCAGGCATGGCGAAAATGCTGAAAACATGCAAGCTGATTGTGTGGGATGACTGCACCATGGCACATAAGAAATCCCTACAAGCGCTTAATCGGACACTTCAATATTTAGATCAAATACACAACCATTATGTGGAACTCTTATTTTACTAGCTGGAGACTTCCGACAGACCCTTCCAGTAATTCCAAAATCAGCACCTCTCTGGCGATATGTACAAAAAATTAATCTGACCACCAATATGCGTGTACATCTGCATCACAATGACTTAGCAGCTATATTTTCGAAATATCTACTGGATGTTGGTAATGGAAAAGTATCAGTTGATGCAGTGAAAAGGAGTATTACATTTTCAAAAAATGTCATTCAGGAATCAATTCAACAATTAATCGAGAAAGTCTTCCCACAAATTACCACAAACTATGGAAACAAAGAGTGGTTTTACGTCCGTGCTATATCGGCTGAAAAAACAACGATGTTATTAATTTAAGCGACTAATGCCCAATGTCATTGATTGCTAATCAAAGTACAGCACAATCACTTGAAGTTTGTGGATTGAATCTGAAAAATCCATGTTTTTCACATGCTTGCTCTCAAACCCTAAAACTTTAATTTACTTGAACAAGGTGGACAAATTGTAAATATCGTGTAACCCGATCACATTCTTAGAAATAATTACCATAATTAATTAACTCTCTAATAAATGTTTCATTTTCTTTAAAGAAACACTGAAAAAATTATTTAAATTTTCATGAAGTTTTTACATTTTAAAAATGTAACATATGAATTTAAATAAATAAGTATTAGTTTAAACTAATTTACAGAAGTAAAAATATACACAACAAAAATTGCGAGCATACAAAGTTATATACATAAGGAAGACGAAAACCCGTGCAACGCCGGGTACAAAAAGCCAGTTTAAAATAAAAAAATAATATTTTTGTTTAAAATGTATGACTTTGGACCAACATAATCTTTTTTCTGATATAAGCCTTTAAAGAATAAAATACATATTTAGAAAGGATGAAGGGTTGCCGTTTTGCAGGTAATTTTCGTCCACCAGATATTGCCCCCGTGGAATATAGGATACATTCACTTCAAAATGACAGATTTGTTAGTTCCAAAGAAAAAACTGGTTCTTAAAATCAACACAGTTTTTTATGGATAGCCTCCTTTAAGTTTTTGCTAAAATTCGAAGGAACCCATTAGTGTTTGAAATCCTTTACAGAATACTGTTCTAATATTTATAGTATACATTTGGGAATATAAGACCGGTAAAATCTGCTGTATAGAAATAAAAAACTTCGATTTATTTACATCTCGTAGAAACAGTAGGTTGGTTCTTGTTTTGACGGGTTAGAGGGATCCAATTCTCGCTTGAGACCAAATTCCTTCTTGGAATAAAAGCACTTATTGTTCTTTTTAACGTTATAATAAATTAGGATTTATTTATGTGTATTGTTGTTGGGTTTGCGTAATGTGTAGTTCAATTATTTTTGTATAATAATACACGTAGGGTAATGCACATTTGTTGTTGGGATGTATTCTTGAATATGTATGGTTGATATGGTATGGTTGTATGTAGGTTGTGTATGCTGGATGTGGGTGAAGGAATAGTGTCGCGGCGCTACTTCTGTTCTTCGCGTTGGGTTGACGACTGACTCCAAGCACGCATAGAGAGAATGAGAGAACCAAGTCGATCTTGCACTCGCAACGCATATTAAGAGGGAAAAACAAGTAGATAAAGGATGTCACCCAGCAAACATTTTGTGTTCGCATGAACAGTTCTGCTTTTGAAATTTGTTTTTCATTAAAAAACTTGGATGATTACTTTTGTAGAAGTTACAAAAACTGTTAAGTTTTTTTTTAATTTTATAAATTATAAATAAAATTAAATTATTAATTATAAAATTTTAAATTTATATACAGGGTTTTCCAACAAGAGGTGTTATTTTAAATCGGTAGCTGTCACTTTTGAAGCTTTTATTCTTTGACAAGTAGCAACTACGCCATTACTAAAAATGGAACGATACACGCGTCAACAACGCACTGAAATTATTAAAATTCACTACAAAAATGGTGAAAATCTTGCAGTCACAGTTCGCAAAACTAAAGCGTTTTTGGGTCATCGTGAAGCACCTTGTCGGACTGCAATACAGAAATTGGTGGAAAAATTCGAGCTGTTGGGACAAGTTAGTGATGTGAAGAATAAAACCCGTGCACGACGCTCAAGAACAACTGAGAAGATTGCTGCTGTAGCCCATAGTGTTGAAGAAAACAAACAGGTTTGTCCATTCCTCGTCGTTCTTTGGAATTGGGCGTTCCACAAACGTCATTACACCGCATAAAGACTTGGATCTTAAGGCTTATAATGTTCAGTTAACACAAGAACACAAGCCGGCCGATCATCAACTACGTCGTGTCTTTGCTGATTGGGTCCTTGAGATGAATGAAAATGATCCGGAATTCCATCGAATCATCATATTGACTGATGAGGCCCATTTCCACCTTGGTGGCTACGTCAACAAGCAAAATTGTCGCATCTGGGGCTCGGAAAACCCCAGAGTCATTGTTGAGAAGCCTCTCCATCCTCATCGTGTGACTGTTTGGTGCGGTTTATGGTCCGGCGGGGTCATTGGACCTTACTTTTACGAAAATGAGGTTGGATCAACAGTTACGGTGAATAGATTGCGCTATCGAGAGATGATTAATGATTTTTTATGGTCGGAGTTGGATGGTATTGATCTGGACAACGTTTACTTTCAACAAGAAGGCGCTACGTGCCACACAAGCAACGAAACCATTGCTCTTTTACTGGAAAAGTTTCCGGACCGTATTATCTCTCGAAGAGGCGATCACAATTGGCCACCGAGATCGTGTGATTTAACACCTTCTTCCTTTGTAGCCACGTGCAAGATAAGGTTTACGCCAACAGCCCAGCGTCGTTTCAAGACCTCAAAGATAGAATTCGTGAGCCTATCGAGAACATAGGGCAGCCACTTTGCGATTCGGTTATGGAAAATTTCATGAAAAGGATATGGTCCTCTAAGCGTGGTCGTGATGGCCATTTGCCTGATGTTGTCTTACATTATTAACGGCATACCTTTCTCTTTATGGGCGTGGCACCTCCCATACGATGTTAAAACATATCATTGAATATTGTCAGTTCTATGACACCTAGAGTGCTGAAATTTTGTGTAAGTGCATCTAGCATCAATGTGCGTAGTTGTGCCAGAAATGTGCGGTAATGGAAAAAGTGGGTGTGGCACATCCCATACGAAGTTAAAACCTATTATTGAATATTGTCAGTTCTATGACACCTAGTTGTGTCAAAAATGGACGCAATTGGGAAAGTGGGCGTGGTATCTCACATACGCAATTAAAACCTGTTTTTGAGTATATTCTACACCGAGATTCCTATATTGTTGTGTAAGTTAATTTAGTTGTAACCTGCTTAGACAATATACAAATGGGAGGGATTTGAAAGATGAGGCATCTTTGATCTGAATTTTGTAAAATTACATGTTTTCTGTGAATTTTTTTAGCACAATAGTAAAGAAAGGTTATAAAAAGAGAAATATTCATTCGTCAACAGCCGACTTAAGTCAAGAAAACGGAAATTATATTAATTTTTTAGTTTATGTGTTGTTTGATTAGTGAACAATTTGATTGATTTTCTATGTGTTTTGAATGTAATGTAATGTAATTTCTTCTTACGAATGAAGTTTTTGTTTCAGTAATGGAAAGGAGGAGAATAACAAAAAATTAATTTGATTTTGATATTTTTTCCATTATTCTCCTTAAACTAACGTTTTGCATGGAACATATCCATTTCTTTAGTATCTCCGGGAAGAACCTAGATTATAATTGGTACATATATTACCGATCAGGACAAACATTAATATGAAAGCAGATTTTAATTTTACCGTTTGTTTTTTTTTCTTGTCTAGCGATGCGGGCGGGGGTTTAGCTAGTATATATATTAGAGTGGATTCTTTAGTGAGGAAGGAAAAAATGTTGTTGATGTTCCCGACTAAAATGAAAGATTGGTTTGTTTTATGTATTCTCCCAAAATATTTTGCTTTTATCATTGTCCATTCGTGAGTAGACGCGTTCAAAATAACCTCTATAAATAAGGTTTTTCTTGAATAAAATTCATGATGAGAATGGTATTGAGAAAACAACCGCTAGAAATTAAAATCCGACCATATTAAATACTTGCAATATGAGAAAGTATAAAGGACAGATTTATACTATTATTGTGTATTTTTGATGCATTTCATATAAAAACCGCATTAACTTCCACATTTTTAGTTCGATTTATGTTTTTAGGGCTCGTTGTAAAGGTATTGATAACCAATTGCAATTTTTAGAATTTTCTAACCCATTAATTTCCGCAAATTTTTTTCTTACTCTTAACACTCAGTGGGTTAAATGTGAAGTAAAAACTGAAATTTGGGGTTATTTGCATCGTAAACACATTCTAGTCTTATATAAAGGTAATTTTTGGAAAGAAATTCAACCATTTCAAATTTTCTCCCTTAAAAAATAAAACATGAATAATCTACATAAACTTTATAAAGTGGAAGAATTGAAATGGTTGCTAATGCTAAATTAACATAGATAGACGCATGAAATTTAAAGTATATTTAGCAGATGTTCTTCTCTTTCATTTGATACGCAAAGGTACGAAACTAAATTATTGAAACATTTACATCCTTTGGAAATTAAAAGTCCTGTAAAAAAGACAATCGACCACGAAATAAAAAACTGAGTATGAGTTTTCCTATTAGTGACCTATAGTTTCACTTCTAAATAATCTCGGTCTTGGGAGGGAAATCATGTCGCACGGATTTATTGTAACATCTTATGTGAAGTTTTCCTCCTAATATATGCATTGAAAGACCAACATTTCAGATGTTAATTTTCAAAAATTAGCTTTTTGTAAGACTGTTTACGATGCAAATAACCCCATATTTCAGTTTTTACATCACATTTAACCCACTGAGAACCAACAGTAAAAAAAAATTGTCGGCCCTTAATGGGTTAGGAAGTTCTAAAAATTGCAATTGGTGATAAATACCACTTCAACGAACCAACAAAAACACAAATCGAACTAAAAATATGGAAGTTATTGCGGTTTTTATAAAAAATGCAACAAAAATTGCACAAACATGTTAAAATTCTTCCTATTCTGGGTTAAAATGCAAGTTTTTGATATGGTTTGATAAGGCTCCGACCAGATTTTAATTTCTAGCAGGTTTTTTCTAAATACAATTCTCATCGTGAATTTTACTCAAGAAAAACCTGATTTATAGAGGTTATTTCGAACGTGTCCAGCTCACGAACGGACACTGATAAAAGCGAAATATTTTGGGAGAACACATGAAACAAACTAATCTTTCATTTTAGTCGGGAACATCCACTACTTTTATTTATTTACAATTGAAGTAAATTACATATCATTAAACCAATTGTAATAAGTTCAAAGTGAACATAGGGCATCATATATATATGTTGTAGTAGACTATTAATATTATAATGTCTTTTTACTTGTTTATAACTAGGATTTTTACCAACTTCGGGAAATCTCTGAGAATGACTTCCCTAAAACGCAGCTCCAAACTACTGTGACTCAGTCGGCGACAGTAACTACACATCACTAAAAGAGGCAAGCAACATTGGCATCGGCATCAGTAGCGATATTTTGTTGTTGCGTCATACAGCACGAATCGGTGACACATCCAACACAAACAAAGGCGACGAAATTGTCTCTCCCCTTTTGCTGGCTGACTTTCGGTTCGTGTTCATGTGTCCCTCCTGCAGACATACAGACGTTGTCCTGTATGTGAGTGTGGCTGTGTGCGTACGAGTATAATTCTCCCGTATTTTATCAAGAGGAAAAAATGATGAATGTGCACTTTTGATGACACCGCAAACACAACAACAACAACGCCAACACCAACACCAAAAACAGTAGCAGAAGCAGTCAGCAACACCTTCACAAAATGAACACTACAGTGTTTGTTCACAAAAAAACAATAACAACAACAACAACAAAAAGACAAAAGACCAGACAAGAGAAGAGATGAGATGAGCACGAAGCGAACATTGTCGTATCATCTCATAATCATTGGCATAAGTATTGTAATCATCTGCTTTAAAAGTTGTGTCAATCCCTAACAAATGATGGATACGTTCCTTCGTTCGTGTTGCCACCATCAGCTGTGGAAGGGAGGGGAGGCGGATAGGGGGAGTGTGACGGTTCAGATGCTGGGGTAGTTTTGCCATTGCCTTCACGTCTGTGGAGTCGGCAGTTCTTGGGTAGCTGTCTGTCCCTCTGCTAAAGATTCACTTGATGTCTTTAGTATGGCCAACACACGAATGTGAGTTTCGATTGTATTTTTGATGGCTGGGGTATGACTTCTTAAAGTGCGTTGAGTTGCAGAAAAAAGCGATGTTGTTCTTGGCTTTTTGATCATATGTGTAAATATTTAATTTTATCACGGTTACAAGTTCAGGGTTGCCAGACAATCAGGGCGGGATAATATTCAATTTCTCTCGTTATGGGTCCAAAGAAAGCACTTCCAGGATTAAAGAGAAACATCACCAAAAGCAAAATACTCAGGATGAATGTCATACAGCGTGAAGATTCCCAATACACGACTCGGAAATTTACGAGGTGGACTCATTCTGATATTTAGGCAGTTTACTCGACAAATCTGGTGGTTCATAACACGGCACGTAATATATTTGGCCAACTTATGCTTGTTTGGAAATCTAAGAAATATCGAATTGTACCATTAATATCCAACGTCCAACTCTAGTCGAGTACAAGTCACTAACCAATTGAGATGGAAATAAGAGGCCACAAATGGGACTGGCTTAGACGCACAAGTCATAAGCCACCAGATGGTATCACCATGAAAGCCATCTACTTGAAACCAGAAGGGAAGCCGCGCATCTTACAACCATCACACGCACCTAGAAACGTCAAATCCCAACCGAACTATTCAAAAGGCGAATTCAAACATCGCACTGATTTATCAGAATACATTGAAATCGACTTTTTGTGGTCATATACCACTGCTGTGGTATGTTAAGTTTGCCTTACTTTCCAATGTTGTTCAAAATTAACTAGATCTATTTCGTTTCACGTAAATATAATACTGATAAGATATCGAGCCAGAAAGAGATGTTACTTTCAAAATAATATATGAACCAAAAATAAACAGTCAGATGGACAACCCATGATTATGAAGAATATCGGCTTTATCACGGGTCAAGAAACGTGACGCCCATCTTACTGATATCTATTTCATGTGCAACTATTTAAGCTAAGCTTCAGTCGTCTAAACCGACTTATATATATATACCATCACTCTCAGAGAACAATATTCGGAAGTTATACAGAATTATATATAACCTAGGGCAGGATAATTTGTATCACATGGTCCCAGCTTCCACATTTATAAAACAATTGTAAAAACATGATCATATATCAAATCATAGTGGATTCCATGCGCCAGTATAGAAGTTATCAAGGATTTAATATTACCTAGGATAGAGACAATTGTGTGGGAGGTATCAGAAGGGGAGTGGCTACAGCGTAAATATTTTTTTAGGATTAAACATTTTCAAATATAAAATTGCAAATGATTTTGATTACCCGTATGGATGTTATATAACCAAAGTTTATGCCACTTTGTGTGGGAAGTACCACAAGGGGTGTGCCAATTTCGCACATATTCCATGTTAATAAAATTTCACAGTATCCCAATCATCAGTATAGAAGTTATAACAGCTTTAATTTTACGTAGTTTTGAGTGATTTATGTGGGAGGTACTGGAAGAGGCGTGGCAAAATCCGTGATGCTTAGTACACTTAATGTAATTATAGAAACATTATCAAATACCAAAATATAGCTGATTCCGATTATCCGTGTGGAAGATATATGGGTTTCAATTTAACATTGGAATATGGGCTATTAGTGTGGGAGGTACCAGAAGGGGCGTGGCAATTTCGCCCATCTCCGAACTTAAACTAAGTTTGGGAAAAATATTAAGATGTGTAAAGTTTGAAACGATTCCTTAACTCCAAATGCCCCCACCATTTTTTCAATATTACCGGTCTTGCATATCATCTTATATTTCAAATAGAAATTGCTACTGTGAAAGTGAGCCCACATACAAACTTTTAAACTATTTCTGCTCTACGTCTGAAGTTGATGAAATTGTATGTTATAGTTCAATTATGAATACCTACCGCAAAAGTGAACTATATGGGACCAAGTATTGGTATAGTCCCATATAAATGACTCCCTTCTTTTCAATATTTTCTACGTCTTACATCGGACCGTGATCAAATTTTTCAGATCATATAGTAGTTCATCTTACCGAGAATATTGATAGCATTTTGGTGATCATGTTACTTCATATACTTAACTTGAAAGTTGATCATATAGATCTACGTCATTATAATCTTCATATGGCATTGGTACTTAGTCAAAATTTCCAAAACATGCTAAATTTGACCAAGGGAAGACCAGGAAAATAGACCATACGATTCATGTTATCATATAGCCCCCATCAACTCTGATTTTCTTTATTGCCGTTTCAAAACCTAAATATTAAATCGTTCAGCATTAACAGATTGGTTAATGCTGAACTCATAATATACTGAAGAGTAAGGTCCACGTTTTCATGTGGGCTACATCAAATACAGTCCAACCTGGATAAGTGGGAGCTCAAAGGACTGGGCGTTTATTCCCACTTATAGAGGGGAAGCAAATTTTCTAATTATCCAGGTAAGGTCTCACTTAAAGAGGGAAAACTATCAACGTTTTGAGAAGTGCCTAAAGATGTAGCAATCTGTAAAGCCTTCCCTTTAATAGTGTTTCCGTCTATTGGAACATTTTTTAACAACCCAGCCAAAAGAGAGCACCCAAAGAAGTAAAAAAGATGTTCATCTTGTGATTCGAAAGTAATGAAAATTGGGATCTTCACCAATGAATTTAACATGGAGTTGTCATGGGAGGGATGTCCTTTATTTTGAAAGATAAAAAAGAACAATAAAAAACAAAAACAAGTAAGAAGGCGTTAAGTTCGGCCGGGCCGAATGTTATATACCCTCCACCACGGAGTGCATTCCACAGTATTACCAGCAGATTAAAGTATGTCGACTTTACATAGAATCACAGTACCATATTAAGAAAATTGTGATATGTTTATGCACATTACTATATTTGATTATTATTTCCAACTATAAAGTATACTTATGCGCACTGTTTAAAATCGGCTACTAAAGGGTGATTTTAAGAGCTTGATAACTTTAAAAAAAAAAAAAAACGCATATAATTTGCAAAATCTCATCGGTTCTTTATTTGAAACGTTAGATTGGTCCATGACATTTACTTTTTGAAGATAATTTCATTTAAATGTTGACCGCGGCTGCGTCTTAGGTGGTCCATTCGGAAAGTCCAATTTTGGGCAACTTTTTCGAGCATTTCGGCCGGAATAGCCCGAATTTCTTCGGTAATGTTGTCTTCCAAAGCTGGAATAGTTGCTGGCTTATTTCTGTAGACTTTAGACTTGACGTAGCCCCACAAAAAATAGTCTAAAGGCGTCAAATCGCATGATCTTGGTGGCCAACTTACCGGTCCATTTCTTGAGATGAATTGTTCTCCGAAGTTTTCCCTCAAAATGGCCATAGAATCGCGAGCTGTGTGGCATGTAGCGCCATCTTGTTGAAACCACATGTCAACCAAGTTCAGTTCTTCCATTTTTGGCAACAAAAAGTTTGTTAGCATCGAACGATAGCGATCGCCATTCACCGTAACGTTGCGTCCAACAGCATCTTTGAAAAAATACGGTCCAATGATTCCACCAGCGTACAAACCACACCAAACAGTGCATTTTTCGGGATGCATGGGCAGTTCTTGAACGGCTTCTGGTTGCTCTTCACTCCAAATGCGGCAATTTTGTTTATTTACGTAGCCATTCAACCAGAAATGAGCCTCATCGCTGAACAAAATTTGTCGATAAAAAATTTCGAACCGAACACTGATTTTGGTAATAAAATTCAATGATTTGCAAGCGTTGCTCGTTAGTAAGTCTATTCATGATGAAATGTCAAAGCATACTGAGCATCTTTCTCTTTGACACCATGTCTGAAATCCCACGTGATCTGTCAAATACTAATGCATGAAAATCCTAACCTCAAAAAAATCACTCTTTATATATAAGTAAAATGCTGAAATTGTGAACGTGAACATGCCTAAATATTAGGCGATTGTCAGTCGCCATTAGAAAGAAACATTTTCAGATACAGACAAAGTGATAAGAAAAGTATAAATTTTAAAGATATCCCCATTCGCCCATTCTCCGCACAAATGTAAAAACACTTTTTCGAGTCTTCATAGTCAGAATGTATACATCGAATTTCATGATTTCAACTTCAGCGGTTTAGTAAGTCCCATTTTTATCCCTCTTTTTAATTATATTCCTTAAAAGTATGAATTTCGAAAAATCACTCTATTTGACGTGTCTATGCAATTAGAGGGATGTACACACCGAATTTCATGATTCTAGCTGTTGTCGTATCATTGGTACCATATATTATCCCTTTTTGTCCCATTTATTTTCTTTGTGGTGCTTCCAAGCTACAACAAATTTTAACTGTATGAAAATAAGAAATTTAATTAATAAGCCAAGTCTACCAATATTTGTATTATATATATATATATGAAATGGATATAATACTTCAATTCGTAAAGTAAATATAAGGGAGCAATCATAAATACCCTAAATATTGGGGGATAGAGAGTGTATTTTCAGCTACAGTCGTTTGGTTGGTTGTATTTCCATCCTATTTTAATTTCAAAAGCATAAATTTTGAAAATACCTTATCTGTCACGTACGCAGTATAAGACAACTTCATGATTCTACCATTTTTTGTCGTAAAAGCAACAAAATAAAGTACGAATTTTACGTGGCTATGCAGTCAGAGGAATGTATACACCGAATTCCATGATTCTATCAGCGGCCATTTTGTTGGTACCATTTTTATCCCCTTTTTCCAATTTGCCCCCTCGAGAGTACGACTTTCTAAAATCACTTTATTTTACGTATCTACACAATTAGAGGGATGTACACACTGAATTTCATCATTCCAGCTGTATTCGTTTAGTTGGTACTATTTTTATCCCCTGTAGCCATTGTATCCCTTGAAAGTACGAATTTTGGAAAAAAAACGTTTTATTTTTCGTGTCTACGCAGTCAGAGGAATGTATACTCCGAATTTCATGATTCTAGCTGCTGTCATTTGGTAGGTACTATTTTTATCCCCTTTTTCTATTTGAACCCCAAAAAGTACGAATTTTAGAAAGTTCTTTTATTTTACGTGTCTACGCAATCAGAGGAATGTATATATCGAATTTCATTATTCTGGGTGCAGCCGTTAGGTTGGTACTATTTTTATCCCTCTATCCCCATTTAACCCCTTAGAAGTACGAATTTAGAAAAAATACTTTTATATTATGTATCTACTCTATTAGTGGAATGTACACGCCAAGTTTCGTGTTTCTATCTGTTGTCGTTTGATAGGTACTATTTTTATCCCTTTTCGTCCCATTTCGCACCCTACAAATAAAAATCACTCTATTGTGCCCTTTTATGCTATAAAGGGAATGCGAATTGCAAATATCAAGTAAATACAAGCTATAATTATGTTCAAAAAACGTGCTGAAATACCCCATCCTGGAGGTGGAGGGTATAAAAAAAACTACTGTAAGCAAACTGGGTGTTTGGAAGGCTTTATCGTCATGCTTCTTTTCATGGTTGTGTTTAAAGTGAAGATGTTTCATTTTGACCACTCTTATGTAGGACACAAAATCTCGCAACGATGATCTTCATCGGCACACACATGTATATTTGGACATTAACCCAGCGGGAAAAGTTGGAAGGCCTCCCTTTAGAAGGCCTTCTAAAATGCCTTCTCTTCGGTTCCGAAACAAATTCCTGTATGCCTTCTGAAAATAGGCATTCCAGAAGGCCTTCTTCGCGCATGAAAAAAGATTCGGCGCACATTCTCACCTCGCTTCTCTAAGAAGGCCAACCAGAAGGCCTAATCATCAGCATTTAGAAATCCTATACTTATTCTTGACCGCCATCTTTGAGAAGGCATTAAGAAAGGGCTTCACATTTCCTATTAGATAGATCCAATGGTCATTCTTCATTGCATTGCTTTAGAAGGCCTGTTAGCATGCTGGGAGAATGAAGACAGTACGGATGGTGTCGATTTTATTATTTTTACAAGATATTTTCGCAATTCTCCTGTTTTGAAGTCAATTAAAGTAAATTTATTTAAAGTTATTGATTTTTTCTAAATAAATAAATTTAAAATTATTTTTTTAATGCTTTGTTTGTTTAATGTTAAAATGATTTGTTGTTGTCGTTGTGCCTTTGTTTGTAACAACTAAAAGTGAAAATATAAAACAGATCGACATAGAGCGACTTTCTGAGTCGATTTGGAAATGCCTGCCTGTGCATCTATTCTTGTAATCAAACTCCAGGTCGTAATTCTTAATCGATTCAAATGAAACTTTATATGTGTTTTCTTTTTGGGTAATACGAACGCTATTTAAAATTAAGCAAATCGGTTCAAGTGTAGAAATATTGAAGAAATGGTTGTCCATTGTTCGTCATATTTTTTTATTTTTTGCTTTATTTTTGGACTATCTAGAAGGCCTTCTGGAAGGACTTTGGTTGCAGGCCTTCCAGAAGGTCTTTTGTCGGAGGCCTTCTAGATGACCTTTTATCAGAGCCCTTCTAGAAGCGAAAGTGGCGTTGCTCTTCAATCTTACCCTGTGTTAATTTTAAATGAGTATAGAATGCAGCAAGCATGGCTTGTGCCTCCCTAAGAAGGCCTTGCGTACGCCTTATTTTTCCTGCTGGGAAGTTGCACTGTCCTCGACTATAATACCATTTGCGCTGTTCGGACACTTTTAGAACATGAACCTTATTATTACTAATATACTAAGACTAATATAGACAAATATTAACGAATATTAGTGTTGCCAAAAAGTAAATGAAAAAATATTAAAAAGGCAATTCAAATTGTTCCTTCCCTTTTCCAAAATTGGCAAACAAATTTCGTAATGGGGGTGATCGAATGACAAAACGAGCCGGTAAATCAGCCGAAAGCCGCCGCCGATAATTATGGTTCGGCTTGTAACTCGGCTACCGGGGGTAGAACAGAGGACCTTCTGGCTGCTACTACGGCACTCTAACCATCTCAGCTATCTTCTGTTGTTAGTGCAGAAACCATTTTTTTTCGTGAGAACTGACAATAGAAAACTTAACAAAATATTTATTTTGCATGAATTAATATATAACACATATTAATATTTAATTAAATTAGCATTAAATATATTAATTCTACTTAATTTTACTGATATTATGTAGTATTAATAATTAATAATTAATTAAAAATGAAATATTTATAAATGTTCCTTTTTTATAAGCAAAAATTTTTAAATTGTTAAATTTATACAAAATTAAACATGGTTAATTTATAAGAGAAATAAAAAACAAAAAAGTTTCTTCCGAGCAACGATTCGAACCCGAAACCTTCTGGGTGCAACGCGGACTCCTTACCTCTGTGACCTTTTACTAAAAAGTTGTTCTCATTCAGTTGTGAAAATGCTATTCGTAAAATGTTACGGGATATTAACATAATATCGACTTTTTAGAAGTTGTTCAAAAGAACTTCCTCAAAAGCGGGAAAAATGCAGATTTGGATTTTTAGATGCGATTAAAATGTGCTTCCTACGGAAGTACTTCCATTTTTTTGCTGGGAAAAATTTATCCATGTCACCAAACCATCTTCAATTTCTGGGTAGTCGTTTTTTAATCTTTTCAATTTACCATATCTTTCAAATGAGGCATCATATATCGACAACTCTTTCGAAGCATATGTGATATGGTGGATCTTGGAACGTCGAAGACTTTTTGAAATTCTGTCTTCCCTTCCAACTAATCATTATTTTATTTATTCCAATTTCATTATTTTAGACTTTCGTTTCGACATACTTAAACGAAGGTTTGTTTTATTTATCAAATTATAAAAAAATTAAAAAGGAAAAAGAGAAATCTCACTGATAGAGGTAAAACAGTTGAAAAAATCCCACTTATAGAGGACCGCAATGAAAGCAAAATCCACTCTTAGAGGAAAACGAATAAATTATCCCATGTATAGTGGTAAATCCTGAAAAAATCAATCTCACTCAAATGGGTTGAAATTCTCACTTGAAGTCCCACTTCTAGTGGATTTCCACTTATCCAGGTTCGTCTGTAAGTATAGACACAGAGAGTGCTGTATGGTATAATATAATCGACTAAGCTCGAGTTTAGCCTTTCCCAATTTTTTATAGGGTGATATATAGGTGACATTAATTTTTATTTTCAGATTTATATGCTCGAATTTATATGCTCGAACAAAGTGGGAAATATTAAAAACTTACTTCCAAAGTAGTGAGTCCTTAAGGCAAACTGTAAGTAATTTATGTGGAAATTTTTCGAGAAGAGATCGGCCTTCAATTCAGCCTTCATGAAGCTCATTTTCATCTCGATGGATATGCCAATAAGAAAAATTGCCGCCTACAACCTACAAGTGACTATTGAGAAGTCATCCTCAACGAGTCACTGTTTAGTGTGGATTTTGGACTGTACTGAAAAATTTAGTTGGTCGGATGAGGTACTGCCGAGCCAGTCGTGGTAGTCATATGAATGATAATGCGTTCCATTATTAAATTAACTTTTCAACCTTTCCAATAAAACCAGAAATTTGAAAAAATAATCAGTACTATTTTATAGCCGATTCTAATTTAAAGCTTTAAAAGAAAAATTTTCAGGTTGGAGAGGACTTACCGGGGAGGTCAGTTGACTAAAATGACTTAGAAGGGGCATTCACATTATGTCTTCTGCGCGGAAAATAAAAGAAGCAAAGAAACTTTCTGATATTTTGTTGTGTCGTATTTATTGCCCAAGTTTGGGCGATATGCCGATTATTGGGCTGTATGACATTTATCGATTTGGGTGTTATGACCTTGGGCGATAAGACCTAACGCAGGATTGTACAGGGTAACTGGTGAATGCTGCTACCAGGTTGTTGTTGAAATAGTTTTTCTATATATAACAACGCCGAAAGTGAATTTCTTTCAAACTTGGCTTCTCACATAGCCAAGTCCTGTTATGACAGAATGACAGCGACGCTGATTTCAAGAAACTCCACATTTCGTTAGGTCCCAAGGTCTCCCGACCTTACTGCACCTGGTATTTACTTGTGGGTTTATTACAAACAGGAAATTTAGAAAATGAATTGACAAATATAAAATAATTTATATTCATTAAACAATTTTTTGAGTTTCTCAATGTAGCAATATTAATCAATAATAATTACTATTAAAATAATAAGCCTTAAGCATGTAAGCCTATATTTCTATTCAGCATCCACGTTCCCCTTACCATGCACCCTACAACATTCTCTCTCCCTTTGTATGTTCCACGACCATTGTCGTTTTGCCTTTCATCCATCATCTGACATTTGTTCAGGGTTTAAAGTACCTCTGTTGGTGGCAATAACATTTAAACTGTTTCCAAATAGCCCGTTATTTCATTGTTATTTGACAAGTTCTAGAAAACATGTCACTTTTTAAGGACTCGGTCGTTCAAAAAACCAAACAAAACAAAAAGTGCCACACAAATATCTACAAATCGGTCTCCGATGAGTGACATAATTGCATAGCCTGTGTGAGCAGACGTTTTCGATTTCTCAAAATTTGTTGGCAATCATTATGTTGTTGTTGTTGTTATGGCGGTGGTGTTGGCGGTTTCTTCGACGGCTGCTGCCTGTCACAACTCTGACAATGAACATGATGTGTTGTTTTGAAGATTTGTTTTTATTATTCATTCATGCTCGTCCTCGTTGAATCCTTGTCGCGCGAAACTTCTCCTGTTTTTGCGGATATTCGTACACAAGACATTGTAAAATAAAACTGAGCCTACTTAAGCAGAAAATTGCAATTAAATTTTGTGCTTTATAGTCTGTTTCGGTTTTTTTCGTTTGCGTGAGCCTCATTCACCCATTCTCGAAAATGTCACATTTCCAGGCTCCCATCCCATTGACATCCTTGTGTTGCCATACCGGCATTCATTGGGACCGTAGGAAGCGAAAGTCTATAAAAGCCAGTGTTGCTGATGCTGATGATGTGGATGGTGATGACGCTGATGATTACTTTTACTTTTTCTCCATTGACAAGAACAGGGAAATTGTTCAAGATACCG
Organism: Polietes domitor; assembly: GCA_947397865.1. Classification (NCBI taxonomy): domain Eukaryota; kingdom Metazoa; phylum Arthropoda; class Insecta; order Diptera; family Muscidae; genus Polietes; species Polietes domitor. The sequence continues at coordinate 63,121,216 of OX377620.1, forward strand.
CGAATATTGATGCTGTCAATGGTAGTGCTGCTGATGGTGAAGTTGCTGTTGTTGAGGCCGTCATTGGCGGTGTGATGGGTGTGGTTTGGGTGAGAGTAGTGCGGTTGGTGTTGTTGAAATGTCACATCAATTCATTAGGGAAACATTAATAGCGCATAACGTGATATAAGCACAAAAAGTGTTGAGCATAAAATATTATCACATTTTGCAGTAGTAATAATCGGCCACAGTCACATCGTCCGCAACACTAGTACACCAAGTTGCTGGTGGTGGTGGAGGTGGCAACGAAATGCCAGTAGAGCAAACAGGCAAGATAGACAGACAAACGAATACGAGGGTGGATCCAAATATGACAGAGCCCAAGTGCTGTCGAATGATAGAGCAGTTTACACTGAATAGTCTTTAAAGGGGATGATTAACGACCCATTCGTTCGCAAAGCTTTTGGTATAAATACCAATTATCAAAAACTAGAAGGCGTCTGACAATCTCGTCGATATTGCAAATTGATCCTACGGAAATGAACCATTAATTCTGTATAGCCGTGTGGAAGAGAATATTGGATTTATTTTAACCCATGATTGGGTTCATTTTTGTGGGAGACGCTATAAGGCGTTTGAAAAATCTTTCTAATTTCTAAATTTAATCTAAGTTTGGAGGGAAAACTGATATGTGTAAAGTTTGAATAAATTATGTAAGCCCTCTGAATTATGTAAGCCCTCTGAGAAGTTTAAGGGTACACCAACCACTGGCTTAAGGGTACACCAACCACTGGCTTAAAATCAAATCTTAAAACATCTATCAAAAAATTCCGACACAAACAAACACACTAACAATTAATTTTTAAAAATCGAAAAGGAACTTTTTATACACTCCACGAGAGTATTATATCTTCGTGCATTTGTTTGTAACACACATTGTTAATTATACTGATCGGCTTAGAATCACTTTCTATTTAGCAATGTCCGTCTGTCTGTCCATCTATTGTTGTAATCACGATACAGGTCGCAATTGTAGCCAGAACCAAACGAAACTTTGCACAACGAAGTTTTTCGGGACAAGGACGAACGCTATTTAATTTGAAGAAAATCGATTCAGATTTAGATATAGCCCCATATGAATTTCACTCCCGATTTGACCCTTTTAACTCTAGATATCACATATTTCAACAGATTTTCTTCAAAATTGCCAGAAAATCTTATATTTCAACTAGAAACACCTGTGGTGAAAATGTGCTTCCCATACAAATTTCGCTCCCGATTTGACTTTTTCCTCCCCAGAAACCATGAATTTTCATCGAATTTCTTTAAAGTGAGCATAACACGTTATATTTGAACTTAACGAACTTACTGTTAAAGTTAGTTAGTTTTTCATGTTAGTTTTTCCATGTTTGGATATAGCCCCGATACAAATATTCTTGTCGATTTGACAAATCGAACCAGGTCATATTAGCTTATGATTAGGAAACATACAAAAATTTTTCCCGTTTTCACTTTTTACCGAGTTGGATTGTATTCGGATAGAAGGTGGAGTGTATCATATAGTCGGCCCCGCCCAACTTTAGCCTTTCCTTACTTGTTTTTAATATAAATATATTTTTTTAAATGTGTTTATTTAAGTCATATAAGGAATGGATATAATTGGTCAGAGCCAACAATATGATTACTTCAGTACCAAACTTAGTTTTGTTCAATTTGCGACTTTGCATTTTTGTCGATAAACGTCCAATAATACGACCAATGTGATATTTTAAGATAAAAAGAAAAAAATGTTGTTTAAAGTGCCTCCGAAGGTCTATTAATTCAGAAAGAATTTGGACAAAAATGCAACGTAAAAAAATTACATGGAAAAACATGATTTTTAGAGGTGTAATTACATTCTTCAACCAGTAAGGAAAGGCTAAAGTCGGGCGGGGCCGACTCTATGATACACTCCACTTTCAATCCGAATACAATTCAATTCGGCGAAAAAGTGAAAACGGGAAGGTTTTTTGTATCCTGTAAATGTATATTTTTGACAAAAAATTTTATATCGGAAAGGACATTTGTATGAGGATATATTGAAACCTGGAACGAAATAAAATGTATAGTTTGGCCAAAATCGGTTAAAATTATGGGAGCAACATTTGAATTTGGGCTATATTTAAATCTGAACCGATCTTACCCACTTTCACCATAGTTTTGTTTAGTTAGAAGATGTTGTGCGAAATTTAAAGACAATCGAGCACAATATGTGGCTTTTAAAGCGGCAAAAGACAAATCGGTAGCGACATTTATATGGGGGCTATATCTAAATCTGAACCGATCTTACCCAATTTCTGCATAGGTGTTTTTAGTTGGATTATAAGATGTTGTGCCAAATTTAAGGAAAATCGAGTACAATATGTGGTTTCTACAGAGGAAAATGTCAAATTGGGAACGACATTTTTATGGGGGCTATATCTAAATCTGAACCGATTTGACCTATTTTCACCATAGATGTTCTTAGTTTAAATATAAGATGTTTTGCCAAATCTGAAGACAATCTGATACAATATGTAGTTTCTAGAGCGGAAAAAGTCAAATCGGGAGCAAAATTTGTATGGGAGCTATATATAAATCTGAACCGATCTGTCCGATATTCACCATGGGAGTTTCTAGTGGGAATATAAGATGTTTTACCAAATCTGAAGACAATCTGATACAATATGTGGTTTCTAGAGCGGAAAAAGTCAAATCGGGAGCGAAATTTGTATGGGAGCTATATATAAATCTGAACCGATCTGACCGATATTCACCATGGGTGTTTCTAGTGGAAATATAAGATGTTTTACCAAATCTGAAGACAATATGATACATTATGTGGTTTCTAGAGCGGAAAAAGTCAAATCGGGAGTGAAATTCGTATGGGGGCTATATCTAAATCTGAACCGATTTTCTTCAAATTAAATAGCGTTCGTCCTTATCCCGAAAAACATCGTTGTGCTAAGTTTCATTTCGTTCTGTCGACAATTGCGACCTGTATCGTGATTACAAGAATAGATGGACGGACGGACAGGCAGACAGACAGACAGACGGACATTGCTAAATCGACTCAGAAAGTAATTCTAAGACGATCGGTATAATTAACAATGGGTCTTCTCGTTTCCTTTTGGGTGTTACAAACGAATGCACAAAGACATAATACTCTCGTGGAGTGTATAAAAATGTCAAAATCGTTTATTATGTTTTGTGTTACAAATCAAAATTTGAAGTTTTCATAAAGTACACAGTATAGGTTTTTGTAGGGAACATTATGGCTTTAAGACTGGATAACTAAGCTGCGATACCAAAAATCTAAATAAAATGTTAAAATTTCACTCAAAATAAAAAATTCTTTTTTAAAATTGTCGCCAAACGCAATATCAATGTGTGAGTGAAAACAAATTTTGAAAATATAATTTGTGTCAAACATTTTTGACTTAGCCTGGATAATTATCAAGTGTAAGTCAAAATGATGATATCGAGGCTAAGTCAAATAGTGTCGACACAAAATATTTTTTTGAAAATTTCTTTTGATACGTATGTTTATATTGTAGTTGGCGACGTTTATTCCCACTTATGGAGGTTTCCCACTAACCCAGTTCTAACTAACCCAGGTATCCAAGTAATTTGTCTGTTGTCTCACTTAAAGAGGCAAATTTAGCGACGTTTTGACAGATGTTTAACGATGTAGCAATCTGTAAAGCCTTCCATTTAATAGCGTTTCCGCCTATTATAACAGTTTTACATTGACAAACTTTTATTAATGTTTCAAAACATACATCTGCTTTTTGTAAGTCGGGTTTTTAATTTTGTCAAATAAACGGCCACAATGACAAATAAATATCTCTCCTAGTATGAAATTCCACTAACAGAGGTAAAACAACCGAAAGCCAGAGGTAAAGCAACCACTTATAGAAGTCCACAACGAATGCGAAATCGCACTATTAGAGGTCAACGAGTAAAATATCTCACATATAGATGTAAATCAATCCCACTTCAAATTCACACTTAAAGAGTTTGTGAAGCGTGTAGGGACAATCAAAATTATACCACTTATAGAGGATTCCATCTTACTAACCCATGTTCGAATGTACAATTTTTTTCGAAATTCATATCTTGTGTGAATTTTGCAATATTCTATATAACTTATAACATTGCAATTTACAGGGATGTGTGCTATAAAATTTGCGATTCATTGAAATGTGACCAGGGTGGCGGATACTTTTTATTTATTTATAATCATGTTGCTCATACGCTCAGATATCCCACTGAGTGTGAAAGGAAATATGTAGGATTGCACACATCAAAGCTTTTTATTATCAACATTGCGCTTTCTTCGACTTCTGGTTTGTTGTGAGTGTGTAATGATTATGGGTCGTGGATTTTTTTCAAATATATATTTATTTGGAAAATACAGTCTTACCGTTTCTTTTATAACTTTCGATTCGTATGAGATCCCGTGAATTTGTTTTTTTTTTTTTCAATTGAAACTATACACATTGGTCTAATTCCATAATTAAAATCGAAGGGGACATTAATTCATAGATATTTTTTTATTTAAATTAAATACATTTTTATAAATCCATAGGAAAATACCTTTCAACATACAACTCATAATTTTTGAGAAATCGATTTTTTGTTAATTAGAATTTAGCTCATCGTTTTTTGTTTAAATAACAAAATATCTTGATTTGCGAAATTTAATAAGAGCTAGGCCTTTTTTATATTAGGTTAATCATATATTATTTGTTTATTCAATCAATATTCATCGAATTAATTAATGGTCGAAAAAGGGGAAAGAGCATTTATTTGGGGTGATTGGTTGAAGTCATATTTTTAATGATGGACATATCGAAAGCAAAAAGTCTCTTTCAATAAAAAAGCTAATCAAGGAAATCATTAATAATACTGGATTCAGGATACTTGAACTGATTAAATTATAGAATGTTCGATTAGCTGAACTATTCAAGAGCCGCATCGATCTTTTGTTGTTCTTTTTAGAACCTCTCACTTTTCAATCCACCCTCATAGCCAGCAAATCATATCATTCATTCGTGTTGTTCCTGTTTATGTTTCTTTTCTTTGGACATCATATCCGTTGCGTTTCTTTAAGCTTTATTTATTTTTATGGCTTTAAGTATCACTACATTTTCATTCAGACACGGTCTCCGTCCGTAGTCATTCATGCCATCGTTCATTCATTTATTTCGTCAGTCATTCGCTCACTCGGTCGCTCGTTCGTTCACACTCGCCGCCAACACTTCAAGAAAGGATAATAAGTTTATGCGGTACAAACTATATATATTTAAGTCCTCTCCAGTGCCCCAGTCCAAACACCTAACGCAATATGACCAATGAGTTTCCCCTCCCCCTCTCCAGCAGTCTTTTCGTTCACACTGGCTGACACTTTGTTTCGTCACATTACACACACACACATACAGCTGCGAAACAAGGAGCTAGCGACAAAAAGGAAGTAAAAGAATCATCATCTTTTGTGCCCGAGTGGTTTGGTTCGGTTCGTTTTGGTGGTGCGGTGGCTGCTGTGGAGCTGTGCGAATTTTCAAATGCGAATAAGGAGGTCATACTTTGTTTCCGTTTCCTTTCATTAGGAGCTGTTGACAATTTTAAATATTTACAAGATTTTATAAAACGTTTTTAATGTTGATTATGATGCAGACAACGGTGATGATGATGGCGATGACGATGCCACATTGCCACACTGCCACATCTTTTGCCACTTCCTGCTCCTGCTCTTGTTAGTTTCTCCGGCTACGACTACGGCTACGTTTGCGGCTGTGGCTGCTGATGAAAAGTGTATTTGTTGTTGCAATGTTTGTTCACAAAATCAGTTGCATAATAAACATAACAAATGTTTATTGAAGTTTAGTTTGTTTGCATTTCAGCTCTGTTCTGTTCTGCTCTGATGTTGGTGATGTTATGTTTGTTTTTTGTTCGTTGAATTTCCTTTGCTGGTAAATTTTGTTGACTTATTCTGGTTTTTAAGTTAATTAGTGTGCGGGTTGTTCACTTTTATTCCGACGCAGATAACATTTATTGCGTATTATGAAATCTAATGTGGGGGATATGACATACATATATGTTTACATGAAATGCAGGAAATCTGAAATCGTGTAAATGTGAACATGAAAGCAAAAGTATTGTTGGTGTTCATATAAGCTTTCCAGCTTCCTCGAAACTAAAACAATTTGAGGTCCAATAAAAAAACCTAAATTTAATCTAAATAAATAAAACAACAATTAAAGACATGGAGACTATTTTGGTAAAAATGCCAAACATTTGAAAACATTTAAAAATCCAAAACCTTGTAATCTAGTAATATTTTTATTTTTCATATGTTTTGATGAATTTAGGTACTTTTGTTGCGCCTAAATTCGTAGAATTTTGAGACGTGTGAACTGGAATAACCAAAAACTTGAATAACTTTGCAAAATTTTGTATTAATAAAAGCTTCAATAATTCAGTCAATTGCTAACGGATTTTTAAAATTAAAGCATCGTCGAATGCGTTATTTGTATAAGTTAACAAGTGGAACGGACACCAAAGATATAATGTACAACAAGTAAGGAAAGGCTAAAGTCGGGCGGGCCGACTATATGATACACTCCACTTTCTATCCGAATACAAGTCAATTCGGTAATAGAGTGAAAACCTGGAACGAAATAGGTGAAATATAGTATGAATAGTTTGCCCAAAATCGGTTAAACATTTGTATTTGGGGCTATACATAATCTGAAGTGATCTGCCAATTTTAAAGTAATCGGGTACAATATGTGGTTTCTAGAGCGGCAAAAGTCAAATCGGGAGCGACATTTGTATAGGGGTTATATCTAAATCTGAACTGATCTTATCAACTTTCACATATGTGTTTCTAGTTGGATTATAAGATGTTGTGCCAAATTTAAAGAAAATCGGGCCAATATGTGGTTTCTAGAGCGGAAATGTCAAATCGGGACAGAAATTTGTATGGGGGCTATATATAAAGCTGAACCTATCTTACCCACCTTCTGCATAGGTATTTCTAGTTATATTATAAGATGTTGTGCCAATTTTAAAGAAAATCGGGTACTATATGTCGCTTCTAGAGCGGAAAATGTCAAATCGGGAGCGACTTTTGTATGGGGGCTATATCTAAATCTGAACCGATCTTACCCGCTTCCTGCATAGGCGTTTATGGTTGGATTATAAGATGTTTTCCCAAATATAAAGAATATCGGGTTCAATATGTGGTTTCTCGAGCGGAAAATGTCAAATCGGGAGAGACTTTTGTATGGGGGCTATATCTAAATCTGAACCGATATGCCTCAAATTAAATAGCTATCCACAAAACGTACTTGTGCCAATTTTTGTTAAGATCGGGCTGTAATTGCGACCTGTAATTTGATTACAACAATAGATGGACAGACGGACGGACATTGCTACATTGATTCAGAAAGTTATTCTAAGTCGACCGGTATACTTAACAATGGGTCTATCTCACTTCCTTTTGGCTGTTACAAACAAATGCACAAAGCCATAATACTCTCGTGGAGTGTATAAATAGGGGAAATGGTTGAATCGCTTTCCACATCTAGTCTAGTAAGTAAGTGAGTTGAGGAACTGTTTATGGTAGGATACGAGTTGTCGAGGATATGATCTATTTCATGTACCTACTCTACGGAGATGTGGCAACACCGATATAATCTGGTAAAAGCGGCATCTTCTTGCACTACCTAGACCGAGCCAATTTCAAGTGAAACAAGTAAGAAGGCGTTAAGTTCGGCCGGGCCGAATCTTATATACCCTCCACCACGAAGTGCATTCCACAGTATTATCAGCAGATTAAAGGAAGTCGATTTTACATAGAAGCACAGTACCATATTACGAAAATTGTGATATTTTTATGCAGATTTACTATAATTGTTTACTATTTCAAACTAAAGGGTGATTTTTTAAGAGCTTGATAACTTTTTTTTAAAAAAAAACGCATAAAATTTGCAAAATCTCATCGGTTCTTTATTTGAAACGTTAGATTGGTCCATGACATTTACTTTTTGAAGATAATTTCATTTAAATGTTGACCGCGGCTGCGTCTTAGGTGGTCCATCCGCTTAGTCCAATTTTGGCATTTCCACGTTTTTGAGTAACAGAGACCCAATTGGTGCGAACGGCGACGAATCGAAAATTGGTGGTCATCATTAACACTGGCCGATACAGCTGCGATATTTTCTTCAGTTCGTACTCTACGTAAGCGTGTTGGTGGTTTAATGTCCAACAATGTAAATTTGGTGCGAAATTTAGTCACAATAGCCCGAATAGCCGCTTCAGTGGGTCGATTAAACTGACCATAAAATGGAAGCGCGCAATGAACTTTCTTAACAGAGCACGCATTTTGATAATAAAATTCAATAATTTGCAAGCGTTGTTCGTTTGTAAGACGATTCATGATGAAATGTCAAAGAATACTGAGCATCTTTCTCTTTGACACCATGTCTGAAATCCCACGTGATCTGTCAAATACTAATGCATGAAAATCCTAACCTCAAAAAAATCACTCTTTATAATGTATTTTTTTATTTATTTATTTATTTATTACAATTTAAAATTATAATAAACTAGAAAAAAGCACTAGCAATTAAAGCTATCGGCTTACAACTAATCTACATACATAGTATATAGTTTGAATACTGCGTAAAATAGTAAAATTATATCTTATTGTGTAAATTCAAAGCTTGGAGATATAGATACATTTTGGTAATATTCTCTTTACTATAATGTATACTTATGCGCACTATTTAAAATCGACTACTATATATAAATAAAATGCTGAAATTGTGAAAGTAAATATTAGGCGATTGTCAGTCGCCATTAGAAAGAAGCATTTCCAGATACAGACAAAGTGGTAAGAAAAGTATGAATTTTAAAGATATCCCCATTCTCCGCCCAAATGTACAAATTTCGAAAAAACCCTTTTCCGAGTCTTCATAGTCAGAATGTATACACCGAATTTCATGATTTCAACTTCAGCGGTTTGGTAGGTTCCATTTGTATCCCTCTTTTTAATTATATCCCTTAAAAGTACGAATTTCGAAAAATCCCTCTATTTTACGTCTCTATGCAATTAGAGGGATGTACACACCGAATTTTATGATTCTAGCTGTTGTCGTACAACAAGAATATCCGCAACAAATTTTAACTGTATGAAAATAAGAAATTTAATTAATAAGCCAAGGCTACCAATATTTGTATACTATATATATATATAATGGATATAATACTTCAATTCATAAAGTAAATATAAGGGAGCAATCATAAATACCCTAAATATTGGAGTGTACTTTCAGCTACAGTCGTTTGGTTGGTTGTATTTCCATCCTATTTTAATTTCAAAAGTATAAATTTTGAAAATACCTTATCTCTCACGTACGCAGTATAAGACAACTTCATGATTCTACCATTTATTGTCGTAAAAGCAACAAAATAAAATACGAACTTGGAAAAAAAATATTTTACGTGGCTATGCAGAGAAATGTATACACCGAATTCCATGATTCTATCAGCGGCCATTTTGTTGATACCATTTTTATCCCATTTTTCCAATCTTGCCCCGTCAAGAGTACGACTGTCTAAAATCTCTTTATTTTACGTATCTACACAATTAGAGGGACGTACTCACTGAATTCGTTTAGTTGGTACTATTTATATCTCATGTAGCCATTGTATCCATTGAAAGTACGAATTTGGAAAAAACGTTTTATTTTTCGTGTCTACGCAGTCAGAGGAATGTATACTCAGAATTTCATGATTCTATCTATTTTATCCCCTTTTTCCATTTGAACCCCAAAAAGTACGAATTTTGGAAAGTTCTTTTATTTTACGTGTCTACGCAATCAGAGGAATGTATATATCAAATTTCATTATTCTAGGTGCAGCCGTTAGGTTGGTACTATTTTTATCCCTCTATCCCCATTTAGCTCCTTAAAAGTACGAATTTAGAAAAAATACTTTTATATTATGTATCTACTCTATTAGAGGAATGTACACGCCAAATTTCGTGTTTCTATCTGTTGTCGTTTGATAGGTACCATTTTTATCCCTTTTTGTCCCATTTCGCCCCCTACAAATAAAAATAACTCTATGGTGCCCTTTTATGCTATAGAGGGAATGCGCATTGCAAATATCAACTAAATACAAGCTAATATGTTCAAAAACATGCTGAAATACTCTAAATATTAGGGGTATTTTCAGTCCTTGTGAGGGAAAAATTTTTCCCTCTGGGCCGATTTCGTCCACTTTCAATCCCAACCGATCTACAACCATAAGACACATTTAGGAAAAATTTGAACCTCCTAGCTCATTTCGTTCGGCCGATATCGTGCTTTCAACAGACAGACAGACGGACATGGCTATATCGTCTTAGAATTTTACCACGACCCAGAATATATATACTCCGATGAATATTTCAAGGTGTTACAAACGGAATGACAAAGTGAATATACCCCATCCTGGAGGTGGAGGGTATAAAAACTTAGACTCTTATGCAATATCCACACAAACCTGACCGGAGAACACAATAATATGCGTCGAGACATCGGTAACACTGTGTAATTTTTTAAGTCATGGAAATATAACCATATACGGACAACACTACGTGATAAAAGACCAAAAAAAGACCCATATCACCCAGTTTTGCCCAAAGCATGTGCATTAGAGCGTACCAGGTTACAAGTAAAAAAAAAAAAGTTCGCCGTACACCTTCGAATATGAAGTATTATTGAAAGGTAGTTTCAAAAAAATTTTTTTTATTTTTTTATGCCGAACGTAGGGGTCGCGCTTTTACATTTTTCTATATAACTTCTGCATTTATAAACGGATTTTAAAGTGTGATACATCGATGTTTTTGTCCGATTTTTTTGTCTTTGAAGTCATTGAGCTCAAACATGATTCATGATTTTATGCGAGCTTTAATTTTCGATTATTAGAGTGGTACATTAGGGTAGTAGCAACTGAGAAATGATGGGTAAGTACCAGAAGGGGGTGCTTGAGCTCAATGACTTCAAAGACAAAAAAATCGGCCTCGTCGAGACAAAAACATCGATGTATCACACTTTAAAATCCGTTTATAAATACAAGTTATATAGAAAAATGTAAAAGCGCGACCCCTACGTTCGGCATAAAAAAATAAAAATTTTTTTTTTGAAACTACCTTTCAATAATACTTCATATTCGAAGGTGTACGGCGAACTTTTTTTTTGAGGTACGCCCTAATGTGCATGTTTGGGGCCTCGGTGTCATTTTTGCAAAAAAGTGATCATTTAGTCAGGCTCTAATAGTATGAATCTCTGTGGCAAAGTTGTAGTTCTTGTCATAAAGAACAAAAATTGTAAATTGTAAGAGCTACAACTTTGCCTCAGGGAGTTTCAAACGGTTTGCAAGATATGAGCCTGAGAAAATGATCACTCATAAAAAAGTGCATGACTTTGGACAAAACTGGGAGACGCAGGACTTTTTTTGTCTTTTATCACGTAGTGGTGTCCGTATATGGTTATATTTGCACGTTATATTTCGTGTTGCATTGTGTAATCTGAACGCTCTTGACATATTAAAAATCATCAGTTTTTGTTGTTGGATTTTTAGCCACTTTTTTTGAAGTACTACACCTTTTTCAATTGTAATTCAAAGGACATCATTTGAAATTCAAAAGACGCCAGTTGCAATTCAAAAGACACCAGTTGAAATTCAAAAGACACCAGTTGAAATTCAAAAATTCCATTTGCAATTCAAAAAATATCACTTGAAATTGAAAAATTCCATTTGAAATTAAAAAAATGTTAATTGCAATTCAAAACTCGCCATTTGTAATTCAAAAGAAAACATTTGAAATTCAAAACTCGTAATTTGCAATTCAAAACTCGTCATAAGTAATTCAAAAGACACCATTTAAAATTCAAAAGTTTTCATTTGAAATTCAAAAATTATTCCATTTGTAATTCAAAAATTATTCAATTTGCAATTCAAAAAGGGTAAACAAAATTAAAGGGTAAACTTTAATATTCTTCTGTTAAGAAAGCAGATTTACGTATCTCTCACGCAAATCACTCTAACCTATTTAAATTTAAAGATTTTATAACTTCTATACGGACGATCGGAATACTCTGAACTTTTGTCATTGGTAATGTTTTCATGAGTGATATTGCAAGACCTCTCACACAAATTGGCATATGCTTTGGTTAAAATATAACTGATCAGTAACAATTTAATATTGGAAATGGTTTTACAATCACTTTATACCTGTAAAATAGTTATGATTTGCTGTACCTCCCATACAAATAACCCGACCCTAAGTAAAATGCAAGTCCTTATAAATTATATGCAGATGCTCTCTGAGCTGGTGAAGGTTATAAACTATATATGAAATTACCGACATTTAACATCATTACAATTATTAGTTGTTTATCATTTGATTAAATATGTTTCCAAAACTGCAGACTATCCAAATTTGCAGAAAAAATAAATGTATATGTATATTTTTATACCCTCCACCTCCAGGATGGGGGTATATTCACTTTGTCATTCCGTTTGTAACACCTTGAAATATTTATCGGAGACCCCATAAAGTATATATATTCTGGGTCGTGGTAAAATTCTAAGACGATATAGCCATGTCCGTCTGTCCGTCTGTCTGTTGAAAGCACGATAGCGGCCGAACGAAATGAGCTAGGAGGTTCAAATTTTTCCTAAATGTGTCTTATGGTTGTAGATCGCTTGGGATTGAAAGTGGACGAAATCGGTCCAGAGGGAAAAATTTTTCCTTCACAAGTACTGAAAATACCCCTAATATTTAGAGTATTTCAGCATGTTTTTTGAACATATTAGCTTGTATTTACTTGATATTTGCAATTCGCATTACCTCGACATTCTTTAATCTACTGGTAATACTGTGGAATGCACTCCGTGATTCGGCCCGGCCGAACTTAACGCCTTCTTACTTGTTCTTAAATAAGTTTGTTTAAATTTTTGAATTTCAAATGGAATCTTTTGAATTTCAAATGGAATAATTTTTGAATTTCAAATGAAAACTTTTGAATTTCAAATGGTGTCTTTTGAATTACAAATGACGAGTTTTGAATTTCAAATGATATTTGTTGAATTTCAAATGGAATTTTTGAATTTCAATTGATATTTTTTGAATTTCAAATGGTGTCTTTTGAATTACACTTGAAAATGGTGTAGACCCTTGAAAGCACTTTAAATATACAACATTTTCGTTGCATGGATGGTTAGAGTTATTTTTTGTGTTTTATTAAAGTGACGATTAACAACTTCTATTTCTTGGAGACATTTTGTAAAAACTGTTATGAACAATAAACAGAATGAATCAATACGTTTCGAATGATGCCTAGATGATAGCGGGCAAGAAATGTCGTCACTGACTTTCAGGCAGAAAAATAGACGGAAATTAAAATCTGGTTTCATAGTGTTTTTCTTGTGATCGGTAATATATGTGGCACTTATTTATTTTTATACCCTACACCACTTCGTGGGCTAGGGTATATTATTATATACTAGACCCACCTTTAAGTATACCGATCGGCTTAGAATCACCAGCTGAGTCGATTTAACGATGTCTGTCTGTCCGTCTGTCCGTCTGCTGTCCATCTAAGCTTGTTCGCACTCTACAGGTCGCAATTGTTGTCCGATTGTCATGAAACTTGGCAGAAGTTATTTTTTCTGGCCAATGACCATCGGTATTGAATTTGGAGGAAATCGGTTCAGATTTAGATATAACCCCCATACAAATGTCGCTCCCGATTTGACTTTTTCCGCCCTATAAAGCACATATAGTACCCGATTTTCTTTAAATTTGGCACAACATCTTATAATCCAACTAGAAACACGTATGCAAAAATTGGGTAAGATCGGTTCAGATTTAGATATAGCCCCCATACAAATGTCGCTCCCGATTTCACTTTTTCCGCTCTAAAATCCACATATTGTACCCGTTTTTCTTTAAAATTGGCACAACATCTTACAATCGAACTAGAAACATCTATGGTGAAAGTGGGTAAGATAGGTTCAGATTTAGATATAGCCCTCATACAAATGTTGCTCCCGAATGTTTAACCGATTTTGGCCAAATTTTACATATTATATTTCACCAATAAACAGACATGGTGAAAGCGGTTCACATCGTTTCAGGTTTCAATATACCCCCATACAAATGTCCTTTCCGATTTAACATTTTTTGTCAAACACATACATTTACAGGATGTAAAAATCCTTCCCGATTTCACTTTTTTACCGAATTGAATTGCAATGAGAATTGTTGTATAATTTGTATTTGTCTGCCGGACAATTAGATCAATTACCATATTATTTATCATACTCGTTAAATTTGACTGAAGATGAATTTATAGCATATAAATTATATGAATATAATTTATATAATTTGTATGAACTACATAAAATTGCTCCCATGAAATACCTGGGTTTAGTAATCAAAGCGAGGTACATACGCAGGGAGTGGTGTAGGGTATTATATAGTCGGCCCCGCCCGACTTTAGCCTTTCTTTACTTGTTATTTATTTATTTATTATGAATTACAATACAAAGTAAATTTATATTTTAATTTTGGGTCCAGGGATTGAGCCGAGGTGACTAAGACCATTGTAGCTAGATGTACCACTTATAATCAATGGATATGTTCCATGGAGAATATTGAAGAACAGAACTTTAGTTTACGGCGAAAAAAGGAAGAATTGTCAAAAATCATTTTTTTATTTTGAGTGTGATTCTCCTCCTTTCCATAACCAATACTATAAACTTCCTACGTAAGAATAACTTACTTAATCGAATAGCTGGAATTCAAATGTACTACATTCAAAACACATAGAAAGTCAATCAAATTGTTCACTAATCAGACAATACAAAAACTAAAAAATTAATATAATTTCCATTTTCTTGACTTAAGTCGTCCTTTGACGAATGAATATTTATTTTTTTGTAACCTTTCTTTACTATTGTGCTAAGAAAATCCACAGAAAACGTGTAATTTTATAAAATTCAAATAAAAAAATTCCCCATCTTTCAAATCCCGCCCATTTGTATATTGTCTAAGAAGGTTACAAATAAATTAACTCACACAACAATATAGAAATCTCGGTGTCGAATATACTCTAAAACAGGTTTCAAATTTCGAATGGGAAAGGACACGGCCAATTTCCGCCCATCTTTGCACAACTATTTACACTTGATCTACTAACACAAATTTGCAGAACTCTAGGTGATATAGAAATGACAATATTCGATAA
Organism: Polietes domitor; assembly: GCA_947397865.1. Lineage (NCBI taxonomy): Eukaryota > Metazoa > Arthropoda > Insecta > Diptera > Muscidae > Polietes > Polietes domitor. Next base: position 63,136,524 of record OX377620.1, read on the forward strand.
CCCACCCACTTTTCTAATACCGCCCATTTTTGGCACAACTACGCAGGTTTATGCTAGATGCACTCACACGAAAGTTCAGCATTGTAGCTGTTATAGGACTAAATATATTCGATAATTTTAAAAAGCCTTACTAGATAAAGCCTTTTTAATGAGGTTTACTCCTTCTACCGACAAAAATATCATGCAATCTCCTTCGTATGGTAAATTTTGAATAATTCCGGCGAACTTTTCAATATTTATTCTATCCTTTTTTCTACTAGGAACTGCTGTGCAATATCACATTCTACATGATATTATAATTTTATCGTTTGAATACAATATCTGACCTTATCATTACCATAAAAACAAATAGTGTTCATTTCTTGTCTGGAAGAGTTCTTAAATTCCCACGAATACTATTTTCAGTCCACGAAAAAAAGCATGACCATATCTTTTCATTGCACCCCATGGAGCTAGAGACCAGACAGTTGATTAGCTGGCCGTATGATGAGACTCATTTAATATTTAAAATTGCCTTGTTCGTCATCATTATGACTCGTTTAATAGTCACACCACCACCATCATCACCGTCACCACATAAAATCATCACCATCTGTATGCCGCGCTCTTCTAAGCTTCAGTTTGCCACACCAAAAGTTGATTAAAATTCAACGCGTGTCCGCGTGTCGTTCGGGGGTATGTGAAAAATAATCAACGGGAGCTTTAACGAATATTTATTTATTTACAATAATGCCTATAAATGTCACAACAGTTGTTTTTAATGGAATTTATTTTAAAATAATCTCCCTTTCGCACTGTCTCTCTCTCTCTGTCTGTGTGCAATAAAAGAAAATAACAGCAGCATTTTAGTACGTTCGTATGTACAGTACGTACGAGTATTGAAAAAAAGAAATGTGATGTGAAAAACATGATCTCTCATAAAAAAGCACCCGCGGAAACAATTCGATTGCTGCCGTAAATATAGTGGCTGAATTAAAATTTAATGCTGTGGGCTATGACATATTTAGTGTAGTCAATTAAATCCGCCCGTGAAATATGAAATATGCACATAGTGGTGCTACCGAATATCAGCCTAGTATCATTATTTGAATTATTATTGAATTATTGGTATAAATGCTGGAAGTATCAAATCAAATAAAACAAAAAAAATATATTTTTAAAATATATTTCTAAAACATACACGATTCATGTGGTGTAACAAAATCGTATGAACCCATTGTGCCTAGTTCTATTAGAAGGAATAGAGCTAGGACCTTGAAATTTCGCACACATTCCTTATATCTTCAAATTAGATCAAAAACAATTTTTTTGTTCAAATACGCCCACAACCACGCCTACCTCCCATGTAAGTTAAAATAAAAACAAGTAAGGAAAGACTAAAGTCGGGCGGGCCGACTATATGATACACTCCACTTTCTATCCGAATACAATTCAATCCGTAAAAAGTGAAAACGGGAAATTTATGTGTTTGACAAAAAATGTTAAATCGGAAAGGACAACATTTGTATTTGGGCTATATCTAAATCCCATCAAAAAAATTGGAAGTACATTTTAATCGTATCTCAAAATCCAAATTAGCATTTTTCCAGCTTTTGAGGAAGTACTTTTAAAAAACATCCAAAAATGTCGATAATATGTTAATATTCCGTAACATTTTATGAATAGCATTTTCACATTCAGTTGTGACATTTTAGTATGGGGTCACAAAGGTAAGGTGTCCGCTTTGCACGCAGAAGGTCTCGGGATCGAATCTTGGCTCGGGAAAAAACTTTTTTATATTCTTTTATTATTATACCCTACACCACTTCGTGGTCTAGGGTATTATAAGTTAGTTTCGCGCCAAATGTTTGTAACACCAAGAAATAATCGAGCTAGACCCTCCTTTAAGTATACCGATCGGCTTAGAATCACCAGCTGAGTCGATTTAACGATGTCTGTCTGTCCGTCCGTCCGTCTGCTGACCATCTAAGCTTGTTCGCACTCTACAGGTCGCAATTGTTGTCCGATTGTCATGAAACTTGGCAGAATTTATTTTTTCTGGACAAGGACCATCGGTATTGAATTTGGAGGAAATCGGTTCAGATTTAGATTTAGCCCCCATACAAATGTCGCTCCCGATTTGACATTTCCGCTCTAAAAACGACATATTGTACCCGATTTTCTTTAAATTTGGCAGAACATCTTATAATCCAACTAGAAACACGTATGCAAAAATTGGGTAAGATCGGTTCAGATTTAGATATAGCCCCCATACAAATGTCGCTCCCGATTTGACATTTTCCGCTCTAAAAACGATATATTGTACCCGATTTTCTTTAAATTTGGCAGAACATCTTATAATCGAACTAGAAACACGTATGCAAAAATTGGGTAAGATCGGTTTAGATTCAGATATAGCCCCCATACAAATGTCGCTCCCGATTTGAGATTTTCCGCTCTAGAAACGACATATTGTACCCGATTTTCTTTAAATTTGGCAGAACATCTTATAATCGAACTAGAAACACGTATGAAAAAATTGGATAAGATCGGTTCAGATTCAGATATAGCCCCCATACAAATGTCGCTCCCGATTTGACATTTTCCGCTTTAGAAACCACATATTGTACCCGATTTTCTTTAAAATTGGCACAACATTTTATAATCCAACTAAAAAACCTATGATGAAAATGAGTAAGATCGGTTCAGATTTAGATATAGCCCTCATACAAATGTTGCTCCCGAATGTTTAACCGATTTTGGCCAAACTTTACATATTATATTCCACCAATAAACAGACATGGTGAAAGCGGGTCACATCGTTCCAGGTTTCAATATACCCCCGTACAAATGTCCTTTCCGATTTAACATTTTTTGTCAAACACATACATTTACAGGATGCAAAAATCCTTCCCGATTTCAATTTTTTACCGAATTGAATTGCAATGAGAATTGTTTGGTTGATGCCCATATGTCCATACTTTGGTATGACTTTGGTTAACTACTGTATAATTTGTATTTGTCTGTCAGAAAATTGGATCAATTACCATATTATTTAACATATTCGTTAAATTTGACTAAAATTGTATTTATAACATATAAATTATATGAATATAATTTATATAATTTGTATGAACTACATAAAATTGCTCCCATGGTTTAGTAATCAAAGCGAGGTACATACGCAGGGAGTGGTGTAGGGTATTATATAGTCGGCCCCGTCCGACTTTAGCCTTTCCTTACTTGTTTTTATAAATAAACAATGTTTAATTTTGTATAATTTTGACAATTTAAATTTTTTTGATTAAAAAATACAAATTTATTGCTTTTTTAATGTACTTAGAATATTTCATATTTTTAATAATTATTGGTACTGCATAATATCAGTAAAATTAAGTAGTGTTAATTTATTTAATACTAAATTTAATTATATTTATTTGCGTTATATATTAGTTCATATTAAACAAATATTTTGTTGAGTTCCCATTTGTCAGTTTTACCGAACTAAATGATTTGTTTTAGTTATACACCACCCACAACAGAGGATAGCTGCTCTAGCCCCGGTAGCGTCGGAGTTTTTTAAACAGAAATGGAAACAAGTGAAAAAGTGGTTCCTTTAAAACATTTAAAAATAACTTTTAAGTCTTTCAAAATAAAGTACATCCCTCCTATGACAACTCCATGTTAAATTCATTGGTGGAAGATCCCAATTTTTACTACTTCCGAATCACAAGATGAAAATTTTTTTCACTTTTTTGGGTGGTCTCTTTTTGCTGGGATATGAAACCATGTTAACCACATTCATCATAGTTGTTTTTAGTTGCATTATAAGATGTTGTGCCGAATTTAAAGAAAATCGGGTACAATATGTCAATTCTGAAGCGGAAAAAGCCAAATCGGGAGCGACATTTGTATGGGGGCTACATCAAAATCTGAACCGATTTTACCTACTTTTACCATTGGTGTTTCTAGTTGAATTATAAAATTTTGTGCCAAATTTAAAGAGAATCGGGTACAATATGTGATTTCTCAAGCGGAAAAAGTCAAGTCGGGAGCGACATTTGTATGGGGACTATATTTAAATCTGAACCGATTTGCCTCAAATTAAATAGCGTTCGTCCTTTTTTGTTAAGATCGGACTATAATTGCGACCTGTAATTTGATTACAACAATAGATGAACAGACGGACATAGCTAAATGGACTCAAAAAGTGATTCTACGCGGATCTGTATAAATAACTTAAGATTAATATATCGACCCAATTTTTACATGCGCTCGCATTCCATAAAATCTTACATCCCTAAAGTATGTTTTAAATAAATTTTCAAAAATACATTAATAGAGAACAACGAAGAAAGTATTGCTTCATTATACCCGCCACCTCCAGGATGGGGGTATACTAACTTTATCATTCCGTTTGTAACACCTTGAAATATCGATCTGAGACCCTATAAATAATAAATATTCTTGATCGTCATAAAATTCTAAGACGATGTAGCCATGTCCGTCCGTGTGTTGAAAGCACGCTAGCATCTAACGAAAGGAGCTAGGACATCCAAATTTTCCACAAACGCGTCTTATAGTCGTAGATCGTTTGGGATTGAAGCTGGGCGAAATCGGTCCAAAGGGAAAAAATTTTCCCTCACAAGGACTAAAAATACCCATAATAACCCCTAATATTTTAAAGTAATTCAGCATATTGTTTCAATATATCTGCTTGTACTTACTTGAAAACGTACCAAATGGGGCAAAAAGGGTTAAAAAAGGTACATATTAAAAGACAACAGATAGAATGACGAAATTCGGTGAGTACATTCTTCTAATTGAGTAGATACATAATATAAAAGTATTTTTTCCAAATTCGTACTTTTAAGGGGTAAAATGGGAATAGGGGGGATAAAAATGGTACCAACTAAACGGCTGCAACGGCTGCAGTAATGAAATTCGATGTACATATTCCTCTGATTGCGTAGACACGTAAAATAAACGGATTTTTCGAAATTCGTACTTTATGGGGTTGAAATGACCGACCAATTGACCGCAGCTAGAGTCATGAAATTCGGAGTATATATTCCTCTTAGACATTCCGTAAAATAAAAGGGTTTTCCAAATTTGTACTTTCAAGAGATATAATGGGTACAGAGGGATAAAAATAGTACGAACTAATCGGCTACAGCTAGAATGATGAAATTCGGTGTGTACATTAGGGCGTACCTCAAAAAAAAAGTTCGCCGTACACCTTCGAATATGAAGTATTATTGAAAGGTAGTTTCAAAAAAAAAATTTTTATTTTTTTATGCCGAACGTAGGGGTCGCGCTTTTACATTTTTCTATATAACTTGTATTTATAAACGGATTTTAAAGTGTGATACATCGATGTTTTTGTCTCGACGAGGCCGATTTTTTTGTCTTTGAAGTCATTGAGCTCAAGCACCCCCTTCTGGTACTTACCCATCATTTCTCAGTTGCTACTACCCTAATGTACCACTCTAATAATCGAAAATTAAAGCTCGCATAAAATCATGAATCATGTTTGAGCTCAATGACTTCAAAGACAAAAAAATCGGACAAAAACATCGATGTATCACACTTTAAAATCCGTTTATAAGTGCAGAAGTTATATAGAAAAATGTAAAAGCGCGACCCCTACGTTCGGCATAAAAAAATAAAAAAAAATTTTTTGAAACTACCTTTCAATAATACTTCATATTCGAAGGTGTACGGCGAACTTTTTTTTTTTTACTTGTAACCTGGTACGCTCTAGTGTACATCCCTCTAATTGCGTAGACACGTAAAATAAAGCGATTTTAGAAAGTCGTGCCCTTTAGGAATTCGATGTATACATAACGTGACCATCTCTAATTGGACAAAAAGCAGGGTTTTATAGAAAAAAGGCGGGATCGTGAAAATATACCAAAAAACGTAAACATAAAAGAAAACTAAGCTATATAATATAATATAAATAAAAATGGAAATAAATGTTTAGAATATTTATGATACGTTTATTTTGCGGGCGTTCAATTAAAAATAAATAGGGTCACAATGGGAAAAGAGGCAGATGGTATCAATCATACGGTAGAGCCGGAATCATGAACTTCAGGCTACCCCGATTGTGTGGACTATTAGGATTGTAAATAGCTAAAATTGGTCAGAGGCATCAAGTTTTTCCCTAACAAGGACAAGGAAATAGACACATTTTTCGATGATTGCTGCGGGAGTGTTCTTTAAAATTATCTAAATTGTTTCTCTATTTCGCCAGTGAAACATCACAATTGATTTAAAATAGTAAACATATGCCGGCGTGTAGGTTGACTTCTGCGCAAAGTCGACAGTCTAGAATCGAACTTGATGAACTTGACGCTTTTTACTAGTTTTAATTTATCTTTTATTATAAATTTTCATAGTGTTAAATGAAATATTTAAAATGTAAAGAAATTTACACATAATTTGTATATAATAAGGTTGTTTAATGAGCTGGCTAGAATTTCATGGGTCTATATTTTGTTAATAGTAAACAACGCTCTACAGGTGCTTGTGAACCTGTCACCGAAACAACTACATTATTGTAAGTAATTTTTATACCACCTAGTACCATTATAGTTTCCTTTCATAAATTTTTTGACATTCTAATTCATGTCTTATTAAAATATTTTTTAAATTTGTCAATTGGACAACACAGCATTGAATTAAATTTTATTAAAGTGGTGATTAAATTACTATTAATGATCTTAAACGTTCCCTTAAAACCAGAGCCTAAATATAGAATGATGACAATTAATTAAATATTTTAGAAATTCGGGACATTTGTCGGTTACCAACAAATTTAAGTGACAATTTTTAATCGATAATGTACCAAAAATAATTTATAACAGAAAAGCGGGATTAAACGGGATGGAAAATTTGAAGCGGGACTGGGCATCAAAAAGTGGGATTGTCCTGCGAAAAGCGGGATGGATGGTCAACCTTATGTATACTTTCCTCTGACTGCATAGACACTCATAATAAAAAGATTTTTCCATATTCGTACTTTCTACTTTTACGGCAAAAATTGGTTCAGTCATGAAATTTGGTTATTTTGCACTATGTACGTTAGACAATGGATTTTCAAAATTTGTACTTTTGGTATTAAAATAGAATGGACATAAACCGGGTGTAACACCCACTATCTACCCATATTTATTATATTAAAGCTTTTTGAAAATATAAATATAAGAATATTTATTTTTATAATTGACTTAAAGTATTATTTCTATATGTAAACATATTGGTAGCCTTGCCTCATAAGCGTGGTTTGAAATAATAAAAATATTATATTTATATGTATTTTTTTTATACCCTCCACCTCCAGGATGGGGGTATATTCACTTTGTCATTCCGTTTGTAACACCTTGAAATATTCATCGGAGACCCCATAAAGTATATATATTCTGGGTCGTGGTAAAATTCTAAGACGATATATCCATGTCCGTCTGTCTGTTGAAAGCACGATAGCGGCCGAACGAAATGAGCTAGGAGGTTTTTTTCCTAAATGTGTCTTATGGCTGTAGATCGGTTGGGATTGAAAGTGGGTGAAATTTTCCCAGAGGGAAAAAATTTTCCCTCACAAGGACTAAAAATACCCCTAATATTTAGAGTATTTCAGTCTATTTTTTAAACATATTAGCTTGTATTTACTTGATATTTGCAATGCACATTCCTTTTATAGCATAAAAGGGCACCATAGAGTGATTTTATTTGCAGGTGGCGAAATGGGACAAAAAGGGATAAAAATGGTACCTATCAAACGACAACAGATAGAAACACGAAATTTGGCGTGTACATTCCTCTAATAGAGTAGATACATAATATAAATGTATTCTTTTTAAATTCGTACTTTTAAGGGGTTAAATGGGGATAGAGGGATAAAAATAGTACCAAGCAAACGGCTGCACCTAGAATAATGAAATTCGGTGTATATATTCCTCTGATTGCGTAGACACATAAAATATTTTTTCGACATTCGTACTTTTAGGGAGTAAAATGAAAAAGAGGATGAAAATGGTACCAAAAAAATGGATGCAGCTAGAACATGAAATTCGCTGAATACATCCCTCTGACTGAGTAGACAAAGAAATAAAAAAGTTTTTCCAAATTCGTACTTTCAAGGGATTCAATGGGAGCAGAGGGATAAAAATGGTCCCAACTAGAAGGCTACAGCTAGAATGATGAAAATCGGTGTGTATATCCCTCTAATTGCATAGAAACGTTAAATACATAGATTTTCGAAAGTCGTACTTTTAAAGGGTATAAAATGGTACCAACAAAATGACCGCTTCGGTGTATTCATTCCTCTGACTGCATAGCCACGTAAAATAATTTTTTCGTACTTTACGACAAAAATGGTAGAATCATGAATTTGTCTTATTCTGTGTACGTGAGAGATAAGGTATTTTCAAAATTAATGCTTTTGAAATTAAAATAGGATGGAAATACAACCACGACCAAACGACTGTGGCTGAAAATACACTCTCTATCCTCCAATATTTAGGGTATTTATGATTGCTGCCTTATATTTACTTTATGAATTGAAGTATTATTTCCTTTATATATACATAGTATAAAAATATTGGTAGCCTCTGATTTTCATACAGTTAAAATTTGTTGCGGACATTCCTCTTTTAGCTTGGAAGTACCACAAAGAAAATAAAAGTTTTAGCGGGCGAAATGGGACAAAAAGGGATAAAATATGGTACCAATGATACGACAACAGCTAGAATCATCAAATTCGGTGTGAACATCCCTCTAGTTGCATAAACACGTAAAATAGAGGGATTTTTCGAAATTCGTACTTTTAAGGGATATAATTTAAAAAGAGGGATAAAAATGGGTCCTTCCAAACCGCTGAAGTTGATATCATGAAATTCGGTGTATATATTCGGTGTGTATTCGGTGGTCTGACTATGAAGATTCGAAACAAAAAGGTTTTTTTTTTCAAATTTGTACATTAGGGCGGAGAATGGGGCGAATGGGGATATCTTTAGAATTTGTACTTTTCTTATCAAAATAATACAGTCACTTTGTCTGTATCTGAAAATGCTTCTCCCTAATGGCGACTGACAATCGCCTAATATTTTCGGCATGTTCACTTTCACAATTACAGCATTGTACTTATTTATAGTAGTCGATTTTAAACAATGCGCATAAGTATACATTATAGTTTGAAATAGTAAACAAATATAGTAATGTGCATAACAATATCACAATTTTCGTAATATGGTACTGTGCTTCTATGTAAAGTCGACATCCTTTAATCTGCTGGTAATACTGTGGAATGCACTCCGTGGTGGAGGGTATATAAGATTCGGCCCGGCCGAACTTAACGCCTTCTTACTTGTTAATATTTGTATTTGTTATGGTTTGGTTATATTAAAAAAATATATTTTCCTGTAATATTACTGCACTTCTACGAAAATCGACAGCCTCTGTGGAATGCAATCCATGGTGGAGGGTATACAAAGTTCGGCCCGGCCTAACTTAACGCCGTTTTTACTTGTTTTTGACTTAGAAGGTTTTAGTAATTAAATCAATCATGGCAGCTATAAACAGAATATTCTTTTAAAAATGAATAAATAAGTCAATAGTTTAACAATATTTGTAAATGCTGAGGCATCGGTAGGCCTCCGGAATATAGTTTTATGCTGTAGAAAATTACCAATACTAAATAAATAAAACCTTTAGATAAACCACTGTCTGAAAAGGAAAGCAAAAATGTAATTACACTTTTTTAAATGCAAAAAAAAACATCTCCTCCTCCATCCTATTTTCTACAAACTAAACGACATTTCAATCCGATAGATGGTTTCCGAGATATATCCCAATAAAATAACCTCTATTATGATGAGATTTTTTAACTATTTTAGCATTTATGAACTTTAAATGCATCCAAAAAAATCTTTTAGCATATGCTTAATATATGAATATATATGAATGCTCTTTGAAAGTTCAATTAGTAATGTCCAGATTTGGGCGCATGAAATTTGTGAGTTTTTGCCGCCGATACACTGTGCGGTGTGTAATGGGTCCATGATTTTTGGTGACAAACCTGAGAGGCCCCAAAATCTCTATTATACTGCCTTTTCACGATTTCACCTACAGACTACAAATACCACGAAAATTCCGCACATTTGAATACCCAGCGACCGAATATCTGTTGTCGGCCCTTTCGCTGCAAAAATTCGTTCAATCGCTTACCGTGCATAATAAATTATTAAATTTTATGCATGTGTTGGCCGAGCGCAGCTTATAATATGCCACTGTTTTTCCACTTGTGTTCATCGATTCCTCGTTTTGTGTTCTTAATTTTATAACTAGAAAAAATGCACATATAAAAGTGACCGAGTTCATACATATAAAATTAAATAACCTTGTGTCTGTTGCCAAAAAACAAACGAAAATTTCTACACCCCAAAAAAATTTGGGGTTTCGATTTAACATTTCTTTTTCGTTGGCGTTGTTTGCGTTGTTGTTGTTACAACAGTTCATTCATTTGTTGAGTTTGGCTAGGAGTTCATGTGTATGTATGGGTGTGTGTGTGTGTCTGTGTTTGAGGTAAGTTTATTTGTGTGTGTGTTTGTGTGTCGGTGTGTTGCTGGTGATTGTTCGTTTGGTTGAGTTGTTGAGTTGATTTGTTCATTCATTCGTTTACTCGTGTCATTTTGAAATTTTCATTTCCCGTGATAGTTTTTCCTTCGAAAACAAATACGAAAAACGAGGAAGAAAGGAGCACAGTGTTTAGCTGCATTTTAAGGAATGCTCAAACATTGCATTTATTATTGTATATAAACATGAGGGCAAAATTTTATTAAAATTTAAGAAATAATTCATGGCACATCTTTTAAAAAATATATTTTTTATCTGTTGAATTGGTCATAACTAGTGAAAACAAATTCTATTTTTATACCCTCCACCTTCAGGATGGGGGTATAATGACTTTGTCATTCCGTTCGTAACACCTTGAAATATTCATCGGAGACCCCATAAAGTATATATATTCTGGGTCGTGGTAAAATTCTAAGATGATATAGCCATGTCCGTCTGTCCGTCTATCTGTTGAAAGCACGATAGCGGCCGAACGAAATGAAAATACCCCTAATATTTATAGTATTTCAGCCTGTTTATGGAAAATATTAGCTTGTATTTACTTGATATTTGCAGTGCACATTCCCTTTATAGCATAAAAGAGCACCATAGAGTGGGATAAAAATGGTACTATCAAACGACAACAGATAGAAACACGAAATTTGGCGTGTACATTCCTCTAATAGAGTAGATACATAATATAAAAGTATTTTTTCTAAATTCGTACATTTAAGGGATTAAATGGGAATAAAAATAGTACCAACCTAACGACTGCACCTAGAATAATGAAATTCGGTAAAATAAAAGAACTTTCAAAAATTCGTACTTTTTGGGGTTCAAATGGAAAAAGGGGATACAAATAGTACCTACCAAATGACCGCAGCTAAATCATAAAATTCGGAGTATACATTCCTCTGACTTCGTAGACACGAAAAATAAACGTTTTTTCCAAATTCGTACTTTCAAGGGATACAATGGCTACAGGGGAATAAAATAGTACCAACTAAACGAATACAGCTAGAATGATGAAATTCGGTGTGTACATCCCTCTAATTATGTAGATACGTAAACTAAACAGAGTTTAGATAGTCGTACTCTTGAGGGGGCAAAATTGGAAAAAAGGGGATAAAAATGGTACCAACAAAATGGTCGCTGATAGAATCATGGAATTCGGTGTATACATTCCTCTGACTGCATAGCCACGTAAAATATTTTTTTACAAATTCGTACTTTATTTTGTTGCTTTTACGACAAAAAATGGTAGAATCATGAAGTTGACTTATACTGCGTACGTGAGAGATAAGGTATTTTCAAAATTAATATTAGGGTATTTATGATTGTACAAATATTGGTATCATTGGCTTATTAATTAAATTTCTGATTTTCATACAGTTAAAATTTGGTGCGGACATTCCTCTTGTAGCTTGGAAGCACCACAATGAAAATAAAAGTTTTAGCGGTCGAAATGGGACAAAAAGGGATAAAATATGGTACCAATGATACGACAACAGCTAGAATCATGAAATTCGGTGTGTACATCCCTCTTATTGCATAGACACGTTAAATAGAGGGATTTTTCGAAATTCCTACTTTTAAGGGATACAATAAAAGAGAGGAATAAAAATGGGGCCTGCCAAACTGCTGAAGTTGAAATCATGAAATTCGGTGTATACATTCTGACTATGAAGACTCGAAAAATGGGTTTTTTCGTAATCTGTACATTTGGACGGAGGATGGTGCGAATGGGGATATCTTTAAAATGTATACTTTTCTTATCACTTTGTCTGTATCTAATGCTTATTCCTAATGGCGACTGACAATCTCCTAATATTTTCGGCATGTTCACTTTCACAATTACAGCATTGTATTTATGTATAGTAGCAGATTTTAAACAATGCGCATAAGTATACATTATAGTTTGAAATAGTAATCAAATATAGTAATGTGCATAAACATATCACAATTTTCGTAATATGGTTCTGTACTTCTATGTCGACATCCTTTAATCTGCTGGTAATAATGTGGAATACACTCCGTGGTGGAGGGTATATAAGATTCGGCCAGGCCGAACTTAACGCCTTCTTACTTGTTTAAATTTTATTTATTTAATTTCGAAGGATATGGATAGGATATTGAAGGATATGCGACATACTTTAGATATTTGTGGGTGACATATGAAGTGTTGTGGCAATTTCATCAGAATCTATTAAAATATTTTGATTCTATAGCGGAAAATGTCAAATAGGGAATAATGTGTGTATATGGTCATGGACAGCGACCAACTTTCTCTCTGGATGTTTTTCGTTGAAATCTGTCATGTTGTACCAAAGTTGAGCAAGCTCTATTATATAAACTCTATATAAAAAAAATTGGGCCGATCGGACAACGCCCATATCACCAAACTTATTTGGCTTTAACGAATAATGTTTTTCTGAACATTATTACAAAATATATAAGCATACAAATATTCTACTTGACACTGCAATTTAAATAATTACTTAAGGAAATAATATAAAATGTACAGAAAAGTGAAAGACGTTATATACCAGTTTAAAGGTACTTGTAATAACTTTAAAATGATATGTTGATGAGTCTCATACACAAATCTGGTTTATATATATGATCAGATATGTATACCATGGCTAATCGAAAATTGTGCTAAAATAAAGTGGTAATTGTAGGAGATTGCCGAAAAATGCTAAAGAGTTATTAATACCAAAATAAACTACACACTCAGACGAACACTTTCACATTTACACTTTGAGTCAAGTTTAGTCCTACATATAACTTTTATAAATAAATCACAAAATTACAATACTTCAGAAAACAGACAAGACTACAGTAATCACAAAATGTTAAAAATAATTTGTCAACTACTTACGCCGGCCTCCATCTTCAATAATATAGTCACTTTATTATTTACTTTATACGCCTTAATTTTAAGTATTTTGTATAACTCCTATAGACTCGAAATAATCCCACTTGTTTCAACGTCAAACTTTAAATGCTTCTCAGACTTGCGGTGTTGCCACCTAGTTTTCTCCAATGCATTTTCTTGATAGCTTGGAGTGTTGCCATAATGAAAATATTTACACAGCTAATAATTTCCAATTTAAATTTTTTGAATTTCTGCCGAAAAATATGTTTTTGGGAATGATAACATGAAAGTTTTATCACTATTATTTTTTAGCACTATTCGGGTTAAATGTGTGCCCTTCAAAGCATAGTGTAGAAAAAATTGGAAAAATATTTTTATGGGCCGTAATATTCTATACATAAAGCCTCCAAATAAATGTCACCTCCGATTTGGCTCTTTTCGATGTGCAAAATACATGCTATACCGTCCGACAAAATGAGAAAAAATTTGAAAGGTCATATAAGTGTCCGTATAATTCTGAAAGCTAATGCAAAACTGAACAAAACTATGTGCTTTGACTAAACTTGTTTTTAGGATATAATTTTTCAGAAATTGTTTGATACTTGATTTGATTTATTTATTTCAACTTGTAATTCAAAGCCATCGGGCCAATTTAAAACAAATTACAAAATGCATATATAATACTTTTTTTTAACATGGCTAAAAAAACTACTCAACAAGATATTTTTCTCCCAGTACTACAAACGCGATATTGGACCCAGCTGAAAGAGGACGCTTTGCACAATCTAAATGGTTTAGTCTTTTAGTTTTCCTTCAAAGCATTCCGTACATATTTTCGGGAAAATTATATTTTAGAAACCATGCTATACCATACCATACCACTATACAATAAGATGGGTCGCAGAAATAAAGTGATACGGATACAACCCAATTATAAATATTGAATTATTTAACGATGATTTGCACAATATTTCGTCCGTATGTCCAGCCATATGTGAGCTAGACGCTCATGAAAATATATCCAACAAATCATGTTTTCCCTTGTAATCCCTTTCACTTTTGTCCCCATTCTTTTCTGAATAAGAGACGATTTTGAATTAACATTTTTTATTTATTTTTTTTAAGTTTTCAGTTTGATTTTAACTGGCATATTGTCCTGGCTCAATACCATTTAGCATCTATATTTTATATAATGAAATTTTATTTACAAATAGCATGGTGACTTTTATTAAATGGCTGCACACTATAAGTTGTCACTATACAAATCACAAAAACTAACTATAGGAAAACACACAAATTTCATATTTAAAGTTCTGCCAAGGGTAATTCGTTCTTAAAAATTCAACGTTGCAATTTCACTTAAAAAATAAGTTAGTTCCGTCTACCACCGTTTTTTCACAGAAAAAAAAACACCAGATTCTATTTTTTAAATGTATCCAAAAAAATCCATACTTTCACCAATCGCTGAACAATCTCTGTGTAAAATTTCAAGACATTCGGACCTAAAGAAAGAGGTTTTTTGTATGACAAATTTAATTTTGATTTAAATGGGCGGTATGTGGTGGGCATAATAGATTTAAGAAAATGTTCAGTGTCAATTTTCATCACTGTACCTATATAATGTATGAAGCCATCCCATAGTGCGTCGTGACAGTTATGATCAGTGAAACCTAAAATTAGCTGTTTGTCGAATGGATGCATACGGTCGAAATCGCAAAACTGGGCATAATTCTATGTGAAACGGAACAGAAGTTTAACTTGTGTTACCGGACATCAACACCCTTTTCAATTGTAATTCAAAAGACATCACTTGTAATTCAAAAGACACCAGTTTAAATTCAAAAATTCCATTTGCAATTCAAAAAATATCACATGAAATTCAAAAATTCCGTTTTAAATTCAAAAAATGTCAATTGAAATTCAAAAATCGTCATTTGTAATTCAAAAGACAACATTTGATATTCAAAAGTCGTCATTTGTAATTCAAAAGACATCATTTTAAATTCAAAAGACATCATTTGAAATTCAAAAGACATCATTTGAAATTCAAAAGACATCATTTGAAATTCAAAACTCGTCATTTGTAATTCAAAACTCGTCAATTGCAATTCAAAACTCGTCATTTGTAATTCAAAAGACACAATTTCAAAAATTCCATTTGAAATTCAAAAAAAGTCATTTGTAATTCAAAAGACAACATTTGAACTTCAAAAGACATCATTTGAAATTCAAAAGACATCATTTGAAATTCAAAACTCGTCATTTGTAATTCAAAACTCGTCATTTGCAATTCAGAACTCGTCATTTGTAATTCAAAAGACACCATTTCAAAAATACCATTTGAAATTCAAAACTCGTCATTTGCAATTCAAAACTCGTCAAAAGACACTATTTGAAATTCAAAAGTTTTCATTTGAAATTCAAAAGTTTTCATTTGAAATTCAAAAATTATTCCATTTGGAATTCAAAAAGGGCAAACAAAATTATTTAAGCAAAATATACATTAGGTTGGGTAGCATTTCTTTATTTCTGTAAAATTTAATATTCTGCTGTTTAGAAATCAGATTTACCCCCATTTAGATTGATAGATAGAAAGCCTGTGGTGTGAGGATATAAAAATTAGAACATTACCCATTGAGAAATTTGTTTCGTAGATGTTATATACACCTGAAATATAATCGATATTGCAAGACCTCTCACATAAATTGGCATAAGCTTTGGTTAAAATAAAACTGATCAGTACCAATTTAATATTGGAAATGGTTTTACAATCACTTTAAAATAGTTATTATTTGTTGTACCTCCCACACAAATAATCCAACCCTAGGTAAAATGCAATAAATTATATGCAGATGCTCTGTGATGAAGTTTATAAACTATATATGAATACCGACATTTTACATCATTTAATTATTAGTTGCTTATCATGTTATTAAATCTGTTTTCAAAACTGCAGAATATTCAAATTTGCTGAAAAATGCTACCCCACCTAATGTATATTTTTCTTAAAAAAATTTTGTTTACATTTTTGAATTTCAAATGGAATCTTTTGAATTTCAAATGGAATAATTTTTGAATTTCAAATGAAAACTTTTGAATTTCAATGGTGTATTTTGAATTACAAATGATGAGTTTTGATTTACAAATGACGAGTTTTGAATTTCAAACGATGAGTTTTGAATTTCAAATGATATTTTTTGAATTTCAAATGGAATTTTTGAATTTCATTTGATATTTTTGAATTTCAAATGGAATTTTTGAATTGCAAATAGTGTCGTTTGAATTACACTTGAAAATGGTGTAGAACATACACAATTTTCTTGAAGCCAATTCTCCTATCATGACGATTAGTGGCGTATGAGTAATGTTTATTATGAACAATGAGTAATACGCAATATATAGCATTGACAGAGAAAATAAACAAAACCTGGTGTACTTAAAAACATTATTATTCAGTTATTTAATGGATAATTACTAAAATACGAAGTACTTTTCAGATTAGAATCTCACATTTTCATTTGTTTTCAGAAGTAGTAAAATCAATCAATTATGAAGTTATATTATTCAATTATGGGAGTCAACCAATCGCTACTTTGTGAAAGAATTTCGTTATAATGAAATTATATCATTTTATTTATTGCGTTTATGTATTTTTTTTGTCCAGCTTGAGATTATTACATTTTTATTTAAAAGTATCCAATATTTCGATTGATTTTATCAATCATCTTCAGGGGTGTTAATATATAAATATTACGAACAAAAGATAGTAACGTGGCCGTTCAATTTATCTCTTTAGACGAGGAAGTCATACTGGCCGACATTTGTTTGTAACACCCGAAAGGAAGACGGATAGATTACACTGTGCTACTGTGCAAAAACTCTGGGAAGTGATATTATTCTTTCTTGTAGGTAATGTCGAGTGTGTCCTGTTCTACTCGACAATATCTACCAGAAAAATACTATCGCTTCCCAGAGTTTTCCACTTCAGCTTTCTCAGTACCACAACCTCATCTAAAGCCAAATTGAAAATAATATAAATGGTAAATTAAAACTTTATCAAATATATATTTTTTAATTTTATTAATTATAGAGAGTATCGAAATTGGTCTACATTTGTCGTCTGAGAAAACTTAGGAGAGAAATTGTCACATCCAATAGTTTTATCAATTTTCATATTCATAATTATATACCGGATTTCTTGCAATCCAACAATATCAATTTTAAAACAATACCTCGATGGAGAAAGTTCGCGAAATAAATTTTATGGTTGTATATCTATTTTCTTTTTACCTTTTTCCCCATTTTATTTGTTAAAAGTACGAATTTCGAAACATTCTTTTATTTTACGTGTCTACACAGCTAGATGGAATTTCCGAATATAGCGATTAGGGATGTCAAAAACCGGCCCTCTTCGGGAAACCGGTCAGTCAGTTCAGAGTGGTCAGTTCAGTTTATTTTCGCCGCTAGTAAACAAATCAGTACTATCGCATTTTCTTGCGTAGTTTTATTGTAGAATATATCCATGCAAATGTTTTATAATATAAAAACCGGTAAACGGACCTGAAAACACCGGTTTCCCCGGTTTGTCGAAAATGCCAATTTTTTAAAAAACCGGTTAACACCGATTAACCGGTTTTCGGTTTTGACATCCCTAATCGCGATTGTAGCAGTTGTCATATGATTGGTACCACTTATGTCTCTTTTTGGTCCATTTAACCAACTTAAAGAATAAATTTCGAAAAAATGCAATGCATGCATCAGAGAAATGCACAAACCAAACTTCACGATTCTAGCTGTAATACTTTGGTAAGATGTTGAACGAAAGCAAGTCACTCACTTTCGTCAGGTTAGTTAGTTTCTCCATAGTTTGTTTGTCTGGTCTTACGTCGTGACAGCGAAGAGAGATACAGAAACCAAAATTTTAAGTAAAAATTCGGATATTGTTGATTTTCATTCGACATGTCATTCTGATCGCTTTTAGCGAAACCAAAAGCAGCTATTTTTCGTTTAGCATGCAAACGAAATCAAACGTTCGAAATCGTAAAAAGGCATAATTCCATGCGAACCGGTTGCGTATGAGTAATTCTAAGAACAATATTACTCATACGCAATATATCGCTATTTATGACATCATATAAAGGGTGATTTTTTAAGAGCTTGATAACTTTTTTTTTTAAAAAAACGCATAAAATTTGCAAAATCTCATCGGTTCTTTATTTGAAACGTTAGATTGGTCCATGACATTTACTTTTTGAAGATAATTTCATTTAAATGTTGACCGCGGCTGCGTCTTAGGTGGTCCATTCGGAAAGTCCAATTTTGGGCAACTTTTTCGAGCATTTCGGCCGGAATAGCCCGAATTTCTTCGGAAATGTTGTCTTCCAAAGCTGGAATAGTTGCTGGCTTATTTCTGTAGACTTTAGACTTGACGTAGCCCCACAAAAAATAGTCTAAAGGCGTCAAATCGCATGATCTTGGTGGCCAACTTACCGGTCCATTTCTTGAGATGAATTGTTCTCCGAAGTTTTCCCTCAAAATGGCCATAGAATCGCGAGCTGTGTGGCATGTAGCGCCATCTTGTTGAAACCACATGTCAACCAAGTTCAGTTCTTCCATTTTGGGCAAAAAAAAGTTGGATATCATCTCACGGTAGCGCTCACCATTCACAGTTACGTTACGATTCGCATCATCTTTGAAGAAGTACGGTCCAATGATGCCACCAGCCCATAAACCGCACCAAACTGTGACTTTTTCTGGATGCATTGGTAGCTCTTGCAATGCTTCTGGCTGATATTCACTCCAAAATCGACAATTCTGCCTATTTACGTACCCATTGAGCCAAAAATGAGCTTCGTCGCTGAACACAATTTCTTTCTTTCTGAACTTTCTTAACAGAGCACGCATTTTGATAATAAAATTCAATGATTTGCAAGCGTTGCTCGTTAGTAAGTCTATTCATGATGAAATGTCAAAGCATACTGAGCATCTTTCTCTTTGACACCATGTCTGAAATCCCACGTGATCTGTCAAATACTAATCATGAAAATCCTAACCTCAAAAAAATCACTCTTTATTTGTGAATTTTCATTTCAAAATCGTTCTTGTAGACAAGGAAGTCTAAAATGTTGTCATATTGTTTCACATACATATGTCTTCGTTCATTTTTTGTAACACCCAAAAAAGGAAGAGCGACTTTCTGATTCGTCTTTTTGATGTCGTAATTATAGGCCGACTCAAAGACAACATTGTACAAGAGGCCGTGTACGAATACAATTTAAATTGAGACAAATCGGTTCAGATTATTAAACCGGATTTGTGACATTTTTGACACTTGTAACATGAAAATGTGACTTTTATTTTCGAATACAAAGCACTGTGCAACACCGCCAAAAAAAGCGAATGTTACCGTATTTTCACCAATTATTTTGTATGTCATGACTCGACCTTCTTGTTGCTCCTTTCCGTGGCTATGTATGTTTGTCCGTTTGTTAGTGTGCCAGTATGCCTCTCTTTTTCGTTGACCTCAATTCGGGCAACAACACCAACACCGCCTTCGGTGTGTTCCAATAAGAATTGTGTTTTTGGAATTGTAGTTGATTGGTTTGGAGTGTTAAAATGCAGGAAGGAGATTATAATGAATACCCTACAAAAAAGAAATTTGATGGATTTGGACTCATACCAAATGATGAATCAACTGACCAAAAGCACACACACACACACATCGGTTATGTATATATTAATGTGAGAATGTGTTACGACATTGTTGAAAGGTGGTGGTGGTCGTGGTGATGATGTTGGTGTGACACGTTTGGCAATCGTACATGATGGGAACACTTGGAAGTGCAAGCTGCCAAACAGTGGTTTCACTTGTGTTGAATTGGTTTCGAAAACGGTTTCTTTATATACAAATCCCACAATTCCTGGAATGGGGGAAATAAATACAAAAAAATGATTTTTAGAAAACTTACGATCATTTCTTTCTTTTGATCAGGGATCAGAATTGTATTTCACATATCTCATAAAATAATTAAATATTTATCTCTAAGATTAACCCTCAGAATATCTTCTAATCTTGGAAACCAAGTACCCTGGTAGCTGCTCAGACTGCTACCTTCCGAAGTCATCATATTATTTGAAAAAACATGTCTTTACGCTAACCTAAGCTAATACAACGAAAACTGTCATAAATGTTATGACAACGGATTTTGATAGAAGGAATAACAAAAATACGTGTATCGGCATTTTGAAAGTTTACATATGGAGTTCAGGGTCCATATTTCCCTCTGTTAGACATTCTCATGATGAATCGGCATGGGAAACCTTCTGATACTTACATTTAAGGTATCGGATGTGTTCAGCAATATTACTTAAAACACTTCGAGGAACATTTTAACCCTGTAGTTCCTCAATATTGGGGTCTTTTTGATCCCTCTTGTTAAAAAGGGTAAAAACACCCCTAAAACTGATGTTTAACGGATGTTCTACACAAATATTTGCCATAAAATTCTACTATAAGTCACTGAATACACTAAAATTCAAAACACACCTTAAATGCCAGAAATAAATGAAACCTTAAAATTAATTATAGATAGACCCATCGTTTATTATACCGATCGACTTAGAAACACTTTTTGAGTCCGTCCGTCTGTCCATCTATTCTTGTAATCAAAGTCCAGGTCGCAATTGTTGTTAGAACTAAATGAAACTTTGCACAACTAAGTTTTTTAGTATAAGGACGATCGCTGTTTAATTTGAGGCAAATCGGTTCAGATTTAGATATAGCTCCCATACAAATTTTGCTTCCGATTATACTTTTTCCGCTCTAGAAACCACATATTTCAACATATTTTCCTCCAATTTGGCCGTATATATCAACTAGAAACAGCTCTGGTATAAATAGGATAGATAGGTTCAGATTTATATATAGCTCCCATACAAATGTCTCCTTGATTTGACTCTTTCCGCTCTAGAAACCACAATCTAGATTTTCTTCAAATTTTGCAAAACAACTTATATTTCAACTAAAAACAGCTCTGGTGAAAATGGGCCAGATGAGTTCATATATATATATATATCCATTATATTTGGGAAAATTTCCCAAAATTTGGGAAAGCGTCTAAAATTTCAACTAGAAAACCTTTGCTAAACATGGGTCACATCGCTTCAGACTTGTATAATATACAAGTCTGAAGCGATGTACCTCAAAAAAAAAAGTTCGCCGTACACCTTCGAATATGAAGTATTATTGAAAGGTAGTTTCAAAAAAAAAAATTTTATTTTTTTATGCCGAACGTAGGGGTCGCGCTTTTACATTTTTCTATATAACTTGTATTTATAAACGGATTTTAAAGTGTGATACATCGATGTTTTTGTCTCGACGAGGCCGATTTTTTTGTCTTTGAAGTCATTGAGCTCAAGCACCCCCTTCTGGTACTTACCCATCATTTCTCAGTTGCTACTACCCTAATGTACCACTCTAATAATAGAAAATTAAAGCTCGCATAAAATCATGAATCATGTTTGAGCTCAATGACTTCAAAGACAAAAAAATCGGACAAAAACATCGATGTATCACACTTTAAAATCCGTTTATAAATGCAGAAGTTATATAGAAAAATGTAAAAGCGCGACCCCTACGTTCGGCATAAAAAAATAAAAAAAAATTTTTTGAAACTACCTTTCAATAATACTTCATATTCGAAGGTGTACGGCGAACTTTTTTTTTTTTACTTGTAACCTGGTACGCTCTATCTGTATTTGTAAGAACATTTGAACACAAACTTTGAATGTTTGTGTTCAAATGTTCTTACAAATACAGATAGAAGTATGGAATTTGTAGTATATTCTCCTTTTATAGCTGCGTCGTATATCACCCGGTTCAAATGTAATGACCTTTTTATATCCTACACCATAGGGTATAATGACTAAGTGTAGGGTATCATATAGTCGCCCACGCCCGACTTTAACTTACTTGCTTCCTTACTTGTTTTTTGGTTAATTTTGTACTTTTTCTGAATTGGTGCTAAACTCTCCCACGGGACTGAGTTTTTGGTGGGGTGGTATCAATATATATATTGTGATTCCATGTAAGGATCACAATATTACTTAAAACACTACGAGAATATTTTTTGTGGAACATTTTAACCCTCTAGCTCCTCAATAAAAGGGTCGTTTTGGTCCCTTTTGTACAAAATGATAAAAATCCCCTTAAAACAGGAATTTAACGGGTCACTAAAACTTAAAACTCATGTCAGAAATAATTAAAAACTTAAAATTATTTTTTGGTTAATTTTGTACTTTTTCTAAATTGGTGCTAAAATCTCCCACAAAACTGCATTTTAGGGGGGTTCTGTGAAAGGAAAAATATTCTACGTCAAATTTCACTATAAGTCAACGAAAAACAGAAAGCTGTAGATATAATATATATAAGTAAAATAGCAGTACCAATTTGGGTATTTTATCAAGAAATTATTTATTATTTTTCTGCTAGCTTTTGATAATTCTATCTATTCTATTAAACAATGTTCAGTATATCTTAGCTATAAGAGCATGGATACTCTTGCCTTTATATTGTCCTTATATAGGCAGAATTAGAAACTCAATTCATTTTTAAAAATTATTAAAATCAAATCCTTACTGGGTTTATTTTCAATGACATTTTTCGTAAATACAATGCATAATTTCATGTGGATCTTGTAGGAATTTAAACATTCAATTATTTAAGTAGGCTACCAAAAATCTCCTCCCTAAGTAGTGACCACCTCACAATCGTCCATGTTGAGCACAACGTATGCCATTGTAGCGTCAAAGGAGTTCATTTTAATATGTGAGAACAGATGTTCAATCAGCACACCATGATAAACGAACTTGCCACAACAACAACAACACTGCACCAGCGACCTGGTGCATCTTTTGATTATTGTCGTTACAGTTTTACTTTTTCGCTTCGTTGTTGCAACATGACAATATATCAGCGTACTACCTGCTGCCAGCAAACAAGTCGCAAAACAAGTTAACTGAAATGACTTCAATGGGAACTTTGGTCGAATTTATCAACAACAAAAACAGAAAAACAACAGACTGAACAAAAGCAACGAAGAACAACAAATACAAAGTTCAGTCATTGTTTACATTTTAAATCTCCAAAAACTTAAAGACTCGTATAAATTACATGTTGCAACAGTGTATGTGTGTTGTATGGTAAATTGTATATCGAGGGTTTATATTCAAAAGTGGCTATGAAGAAAAAAACCCATTTTCAGGTGAGCGAATAAGCTGATTTTCTGTTTAATTTTAAGAGGACTCAGTAATCACTCTTCTACAGTTTAATCTAAAAAATATTACTAATTATTAAGATTAAACATTTTTCAAAATTTCAAATTATTCGTGTTTCGAAATTGAGCACTATGAATGTTGAAATAAGCACTTAGCCCAATATATAAATAAATATATAAATAAGATTTATTTTTAATAGGATTTAATAAGATTTATATTTAATAAGGTTTAAACTCGATAATGTTTTTCATGAAACCTTGGTATTGTTGTATATAAAACGCATTTTCTGGGATTTGCACAACAAATTTAAATATTTACAAAAAGTGGATATTGCGGTAGAGCAAAATTTTATTTTCACGGGAAATATGGCTAAAATGATTTTCATGCATGAAATTTTTGTTTTTTTTTCTTTGTGTATTAAGAACCAATGCCGCTTATAGCATATATGTAGTCTGTCGCGAAAATCGTTGCAATTGTTGAAAAAACTTTAAACTTTCTTTATCCAGGATTCTGAAACTTAACCGACAAAATCGCCAAAAATGGAGATTAATTCGGGGAAGCCTTCGGGTTAGGTAATATTTATATTTTTCAATATTTATATCAAAATCAGTAAAAGAATTTGAGTACAATTTAGTGGAAAAAAGTTTTTCCTGGAAAATAAATTATTAATCCGTCCAAAAAAGTCACAATTATTATCCAATCCCAACAGAACTTGGTACAGCTAATTTTTTCACATCAATGGCGGACGCTATTAAATTTGAAGCAAATAAGTTCAGATTTAGATATATCTTCCATACAAATGTCACTCCCGATTTGACATATTTTAACCGTTATTGTTCAAATTTGGCACACCACGTTATATTTCAACTAGAAACATTCATGGTGAAAGTGAGTCACATCGGTTTAGATTTAGGTATAGGTACCATACAAATGTCTTTCCAGATTTGACTTTTCCGCTCTAGTAACAAACTTGTTTACCCAATTTTGTTCGCATTTGGCACATAACGTTATATTGCACCTACAAACAGCTGTAGTTAAATTCGGTGACATCTGTTCATTGTTTGATAAAGCCCCCATACAAATGTCCCACCAGATTTGTTGACTTGCTCATAAATGACAATGTTTCGAATGTGTCCGATATTAAACTGTGACAGATATTTTAATACATTTTGAATTGGTAGTAAATTACATTAAATAGTATAGAAGATGCAGGGTATCATATAGCTGGCATCACCCGACTGTAGTCTTTCCATACTTGTTATACCCTTCACCACTTCGTTTTTTGTATAGGGATGTTTATAAGATTAAGATTTATTGTGCAACTTGGAATCTCATTCTGCTTCTGTGAATGCTTTTCATGAGAAATAATTGTTTCATTTAAGTGTTAAGTAAATAAAAAGACTTATTTTGTAGCAGATGTATATTATAGATTTTATCATATCATTTATTTCATTCGTTAATCTGTATTCAAAATAACTAATAACGTAATGCTTGAATTTACCCCAAATTATTAGACCAACTACTTAATTACTCATTTTTGTACGAGAGTTTAAATATTTATTTATGTTTCAATTTCATGCAACTCTCTTATGTTTCATGTTTATGTTCCACTGGATACTAGACTACTTGTATGATTTTACTCCTTGCTTTATAAGCCTGTAACTCTAGTTTTAAGATGTCATTCGAATTTAACTTTTGGACAATAAAGAATTTAAAACCTAAGCACTCATCGGCTATTATTTCTAAAACAAATAAAACCCTAAGAATATAAATTCATAATCACTTTATGACCTTAAATGACCGTAAGGACTCTAGTGGCTAAAGTGAATCTGAGAACGAGTACTGTCGATTTATCACTTACTCGGGCCAGATAATAATATTCTTATCACCCCTAAATATCATTTATTACAATTTTTCATTACAAAATACCTAAATATTAAGTTTTCGTCATATTAAAAATTACAGTTGTAAAAAAAAATTTAATGTATAAGTACCCATAAAGAGTGGCTATTTTCACAATTTATTTAATAAAATAAATTAGCGCAAAAACGCGCAACATGTAATTGCGGAATATTGAAGCTAACACATTGTAATTTAATTAGAAATTCACCATCTGGCGGTATGTTACAGAATTCACATTTAAAACTCCACACATATTTTGAAAATACCTTAAATTTAGACATATTTTCAAAAAAAAAACAAAAATATTTCTACAATTCTTTCGTTATAACATTTTTTTGTAAAAATACTCTAAAATAACTGAACTTGAAGATTTCATAATCAACATGTTACTTTTTATCAATGGACAAAAATATATTAACCTTTAGAATATGTCAATTTCAACTTTCCACAACTTACGCGATCAGTTCAAAATTTCTTGACTTTAAGGTAGTGCAACTGGGAAAGTAAATAACAAACGTCATTGATATTTTCGGTAGTGATGTAGAATTTTATATTCTTTAATCGTATAATAAAAAAAAAATTTCAAAAAAATAAATTTTGATTTTTGAATTAATCTCCATTTTTGGCGATTTCAACCCTGCGTCCGTCGGTCCGTCCGTCTGTCTGGCTGGCTGGCGTACTCGATAACTCTCGAAAGCAGTTAAGGTATCAATTCAAACCTTGTACATGGTAATATTTTTCACAAACTTAGTTTAAGTTCGAAGATGGCCGAAATTGCCATGCCCCTTCTGGAACCACCCACACAAATGGCCCATATTCCTGTGTTAAATAAAAACCAATGAAACTTCCACACGTATAGTCGGACTGATCTATATTTTGGTATATGATAAAATTTGAGTGTACAAGATATGGCTGGTTTTGCCACGCCCCTTTTAGTACCTCCCACACAAAATGGCATAAGCCTTGGTTAAAATAAAACCGATATAACGTCAATACGGTTAGTCAAAATCAGTTACAATTTGATATTTGAAAATGTTTTTATAATCACATTAAACCTAAAAAATATTTTTGCTTTAGACACGCCTCTTCTAGTACCTCTCACACAAATGTCTCTAACCTAGCTAAAATTAAATACTTTATAACTCCTATACCGGTGCCTGAAATCCATTATGACTTTATATTTGATCATGTTTTACCAATGTGGAAGCTGGGTCCAATTGCCACAAATTTCCAGTGCCTCCAACACATATAATCCGGCACTAAGTAATATTTAAGTTCTTCCATACACATCTCTGAGAGTGAGGTCATATATAAGTCGGTTTAACCGGCTGAAACTTACTTACTTGTTTGGATAGTATTTATTGAATTTTATTTTTTGGTGGCTATATATAAATCTAAAATATAATTTTTGAAAGAAGGTGTTTTAGATAGCACTCATACACAGTCAGAGGGATATGCTTGTCGAATGGGTACCATTTTCTACCAATTTTCGAACAAAAATTACAACCGCAGAGCATTTTATATCCTCGATCTCATGTCTCTAAATGCAGCCGGTCATTTTATAACTGTTCGTACCTCTTTCCCAAAAAGTACATATTTTGAAAAATCACTATAGGTAACATGTGATTTTGCTTCCCCTAAAACAATGTACTTTATTTGGTACCACGTTTATCCCTTGTCGTCACGCATCCTCCTTATAAGTACACATTTTAAATATCCATTTATGTCCCGGGTTTACGTAATTAAAGGCTGTACATCATTTTTATCCCTTTTTGTCCCGCGCTCACCTTAAAAGTATAAATTTCGACAAATCCAATTTGACTGCACGATTCACGATTCCAGCTGCAATACTTTAGTATCATTGGTACCATTTTTATCGTTTTTTGTCCAGCTCGCACCTTTAAAGTTCAAAAATGCATTTGTAATGCGCTTCTATGCGGTGAGAGGAATTTACTTTCCAATTTTCACGATTCCAGCTGTAATACTTTAGTTGATACTAATTTAATCCCTTTTTGGTCCATTCGTCTAAGAGGTTGGATGAATATACACGTCGAATTTCACGATCCTAGGTACAATACTTTAGTTGGTACAATTTTTATCTCTTTAAGTCTCTCTCATTCCTTATAAGCCCAAATTCCGAAGAAACCATTTAGATTGCGCTTTACATTGTCAGAGGAATTTACGCACCATATTTCACAACTATAGCTGCAATGCATAAATTGGTACCATTTTTATCCTTTTTTGTGCCGCACATCCCTTAAAAGTACAACAATGCATTTATATTGCGCTTCTATGTGGTGAGAGGATTTTACATACCAAATTTCACTATTATAGCAAGAATACTTTAGTTGGTACCATTTTTAACCCTTTTTGTCCCGCTCACTTCTTAAAAGTACAAATTCAAAAAATCCGTTTCAGTTGCGTGACTACGTGATCGGAGAAATGTACACACCGATCCTAGCTACAATACTTTTGTTGTTAACATTTTAATCCCTTTTTGTCCCACTCGCTCCTTAAAAGTACACATTCCAAAAAATCAAGTTATGTTGCCCGTCTAAGAGGTCGAAGGAATGTATATGCAGATTTCATAGTTTTAGCTGCAATACTGTAGTTGGTACCATTTTTATCCCTTTTTGACTCGCTCACCCCTTATTAGCGCAAATTTCGAAAAATCCTCTACGTTGTCAGAGGAATTTACGCACAAATTTCAGAGAAATTTACTTTAGTTGGTACCATTTTTATCCCTTTTTATGCCGCTCACGCCTTAAAAGTACAAAATTTGTCAGATGAATTTACATATCAAATTTCACGATTCTATCTCTAATACTTTAGTTGGTACCATTTTTATCCCTTTTTGTGCCGCTCACCCCTGGAAAGTACAAATTTCGAAAAAATCCATGTATGTTGCAAGTCTACGTTGTCAGAGAAATGTAGATACGGATTTTCACGAATAAAGCTGCAATACTTAAATTGGTACTATTGTTATCCCTTTTTTTCTGTTTCCTCCCTTAAAATTACAAATTTGGAAAAATCCCTAATTGTAGCTCGTCTGTATGGTTACTGCAAGGAACACATCGAATTTCATGTTTCTAGCTACTGCCGTTTAGCCAGGACGATGGTTCGATGTTCACCCCTTTTTGTACCATTTTACCCTCCAAAAAGTACGAATTTCGTAAAACCCTTTCTTAGTCGTCGTCTACCTCATATTTGGGAACTAACCTGAAAATTTCATTCAGCCATTTGGTTTGGGCGCTGGTCAATGATAAATCAGTCAGTCAGTAACGCAACTCTTTTATATAGGGTCCGCCAAGATTTTTTTGAAAGTGCTACAAAAAACTACTTTTTCCGCTCTAGAAACCACATAGTTCAACAAATAACTTTATTTTTGAAAAATGTTATAAAAAAACTACTGAATATTTTCTCAAATTTCTTTTTTTATTTGAAAGTACAATCCTTTCGGTTAATAATGGAAAAGAATTTCATTCAAATGGCTGCTGAGGGCACCGCAAATAGTCCAACGGTTGAATGGTTGAAAAAAAACGTTAGATGGCGGACCATATAGATACTAGCTGAACCCCGCCCGCTTCGCCAGGCAAAAAAAAAAAAAAAAACAATGGTAAAATTAAAATCAGGTTTCATATTGATTTTTGTCGTGGTCAGTAATAAATACGTTCCTATTTTCAGCCTTCTGGCTCAAAAATGCTTTTGCCACGTCCCCACCGCCCTCGAAACGAAAATCCAAATTTCGGCATCAAATTGATGTTTCTCGTGGTCAGTAATAAATACATTCCAATTTTCTGCCTTCTAGCTCAAAAACACATTTGCCACGTCCCCACCGACCACGAAACAAAATTCCAAATTTCGGCATCATTCTCGTGGTCAGTAAAATATATGTAGCAATTTTCAGCCCTCCAGCTCAAAAAACAATATTGCCACGCCCAGTCCGTCAACAAAACGAAAATCCAAATTTCGGCATCAAATTGAACTTTCTCGAGGCAGTAAGATATACGTTCCAATTTTCAGTAATCTATCTCAAAAAACACCACTGCCACGCCCCCTCCGTCCACAAAACGAAATTCCAAATATCGGCAGCAAATTGATCTTTCTCGTGGTCAGTAATGTATACGTTCCAATTTTCAGCCTTCTAGCTCAAAAAACACTATTGCCACGCCCCCTCCTCGCACAGAGCAAATTTTTAAAACAATTTTTTTAAACCATCCTCATTGCATGTTCTACAAAACGTATTCAGCCATTTTTTATTTTATGCAGCCGTTCTCGAGTTATGGAGTGACAATGAAAATGTACACTTCTTTTTATATATATAGATAGATTAAGGCCACGCCCCTTCAGGTTCCTCCCACAAAGTTGACCCTATTCTGGGTTAAATTAAATTCTTTAAGTTCATTATTTTCTTTAAATAATTCCCAACAAGTCCGCCATCTACCTGGAAACCTCTTCACATATTTTCGTCTAAACGTAAGTGGTCTGAAATATTGTTTTGCTCCCATACTTATATCTTTATATTTGAAAAAAATAAACATACATCCCGTTTGTACAGATTTTCATAGCTGCTATTATCGTTATCCATCTTGTAGCTTCCGTTTAACGGTACAGATAAACTTTAAAGCTGATTTAAAGTTGTGAACTTAAAAACAAAAACAATGGACAACTGAATATTGTATTTATTTAAACAAAAAAAAAATACAAAAAAAATAACTTTAATGATTGTAAAGTCAGTCAAGTCGGTCATCAGCCAGTCTTTGTTTCCTCCACATACTTTAGGTACAATGAAACACATACATACATATGTATGTATGTACATAATATGTGCAGCAAAACAAGCAAAAACAAATGAGAGCGCTGTGAAGTACATGAACAGACCACAACGAATATCTCTAAAAATGGAGTAACATAGACAAATGTGTTACACACACACATTGGACATGTGTGAGACATAGTCATAGTCATACATACTCATATATCATCATTCCGCTGTAACAACAGCAACGGCTTCGACAACACGAACAACTTTTCATCATTCGCTATGTCCGTGTAGTAGTTGTAGAGCTGTAGTAGCTCCACTGTGTGAAGTAAATACTTTCAGATAAACAGTGACGTTTTGCCGGTTTCCCTCCAAGGAGGAGTTAAAGGTATATAAATCTTTCATGTAAATAATTTAAGTTCTTCGAAGCTTAATTTATCATATTTTTTAGATAATTTTAAAATGCCCACGATTGGTCGTAGGTACGAATGCAATGCCCTTTAAATTTGGAATGGGTTTGCCCCAGAATTGTGCACAAACATATTGAATTTGCATTCGTCAGTAAAAAGACCATGATTTTGATGATTTATGAAATATAATAAAGCTGAATTTTGATGATTTATGAAATATAATAAAGCTGAATTTTAATGGAAAATTCACCTTTCATTAAACTCCAAATTTGAAAAGTGTATTTAAAATTTAGTCGCCGACTGCACTTATCAGTAAATTAATTGTAGGCATATGATCAAATATCAAATATTAGTGAAATTTAGGTAGCTTAGGTAGTAGAATTAATAAAGACTTTAATTTTACCTATTATGGTGCTATTTGGTTGGAGGGTGGCAAAAGCATAACTATTTTGTAGATGTAATATAATTATTAAAACAAATTTCAAATATGAGATTGAAACAGATGTTGAATGGCCCAATGTAAGTTTTATTTTAATTATTTTGTTATTTTTTCATTTCGCCTGCAATCGATATTTGATTTGAACAGGAAATTTGTCCTTGACCTCAAGACCATTTTGCATCTGTATTTTATATAATGAAAAAACATTTACAAAGGGCATGACTGCCCAATTATTACTTGGCTACCGTTATCAGAAGCGGTTTGCAGCGATCTTTCAACAAAATATTCAAACTCTTCATATTTACATTTGCATATAGGGTTGAAGAAGGATATATAAATTTTGAAAATTAAACAAAAATAAATGCTGTTTCGGTTACATGTTAGCGTAAAGTCTGTAAAAATAGCTAATAATTTGATATATACATTAAGGAAAGTTTTGAGATGTTACCTTCCTAAAAAATCATTTCTGAATTTTTATTATATTTAAAGTTTTAATATATTTGAGATTTTCTGCAAAACGGATCAAAAATTAAAAATTAATTTTTCATACAAATTTTGTTGTTGAATTTTATTCCATTTGAAATTCAAAAAATAGCACTTGAAATTCAAAAATTCCATTTGCAATTCAAAAAATGTCAATTGAAATTTTCATTTGTAATTCAAAAGACAACATTTGAAATTCAAAAGTCTTCATTGGTAATTCAAAAGACATCATTTGAAATTCAAAAGACATCATTTGAAATTCAAAAGTTTTCATTTGAAATTAAAAAATTATTCCATTTGTAATTCAAAAATTATTCCATTTGCAATTCAAAAAGGGTAAACAAAATTATTTAAGCAAAATTTACATTAGGTTGGGTAGCATTTATTTATTTCTATAAACTTTAATATTCTGCTGTTAAGAAAACAGATTTACGTATCTCTCACGCAAATCACTCTAACCTATTTTAATTTAAAGATTTTATAACTTCTATACGGACGATCAGAATACTCTGAAATTTGGTCATTGATAATGTTTTCATAAACGTTATATATACCTGCAATATGAGCGATATTGCAAGACCTCTCACACAAATTGGAATAAGCTTTGGTTAAAATAAAAATGAAGAAGTATTGCTGGGTAACTATACCTGCATATACACATACTTACATATGCAACTCAATGAGATGCTTGTAAGATGGCATGTGTGCTTTATTACTTGGTGCGATTTTTTAAACGCAAATTCGGCAAGTGAGTTGTGATTCTCGTTCGTTTGTGAGAATCATCTCCTTATAGAGGCCGGGTTTGATGTTGAAAAGTCGCTGCGAAGCCACTTGAAAAGACTTTTGACACGGTCGAAATCATGATCGTGGTAGTCTGCAGCTAGGGTTTGCATCCCGGGATTTCCCGCGGGAAAATACCCGGGAATTCGCACATTTTTCATTTCCCGTATCCCGGGAAATGCGTACGGGAATCCCGCGGGAATTCAGTAGAAAATTTTACATATTTTTTCCATCAATAAAATTAAAAATGTTGTATAAAAATGTAGATCACTGACATAGCTTTTAATCAGGTATGTCAAATATTGCAGTTGGATGACCAAATAATTTTAAGCTGCGTTCGGATGTAACTCAAAATCCACTTTTTCGGATTTTTCCTGTGAAGCTCCATATGAAAAAAAAATAAAACCCGTGAAAAATAGATTTTGGGCGTGTATCCGAAAGCCAAAAATAAAGAATTTAAAGTTTTCGAAGCGACAGGACAAAGCAAAACATTTCATTTAATGCTCTACTCACTATTAATGTGAACGATCGTTCTCCGCCGCGTCCTCATTTTCCAATAAAATAACAAATATCTGATCTTTAATTAATTTTGGAACTTGAAATGATAATATGAATTCTGTAACAGGTTCGTTGTGAAATATATATTTATTTTACTTTAATAAAATGTAAATGTTTCATTGGAAAAATAAGCTTAACTCATGGTAAACAGTATGTTGACGATTTCCCGTGCTGTCCCGGGATCCCGGGAAATTGAAAAAATAATTCCCGTTTCCCGGGAAATAAAAAGTACGGGAAAATGCAAACCCTATCTGCAGCCAAGTAATAAATGTCACCATGCCATTTGTAAATAAATTTGCATTCTATTAAATATAGAAGCAAAATGGTCTTGAGCCAGGACAATATCCCAGTTCAATGATCAGTAACAATTTTAAATTGGAAATGGTTTTACAATCACTTTATACCTGTAAAATAGTTATGATTTGTTGTACCTCCCACACAAATAATTCAACCCTAAGTAAAATGCAAGTCATTACAAATTATATACAGATGCTCCCTGAGCTGGTGAAGGTTATAAACTATATATAAAATTACCGACATTTTACATCATTACAATTATTAGTTGCTTATCATTTTATTAAATCAGTTTCCAAAACTGCAGAATATCCAAATTTGCAGAAAAAATAAATGCTATCCCACCTAATGTATATTTTTCTTAAATAAGTTTGTTTACATTTTTGAATTTCAAATGGAATCTTTTTAATTTCAAATGGAATAATTTTTGAATTTCAAATGAAAACTTTTGAATTTCAAATGGTGTCTTTTGAATTACAAATGACGAGTTTTTAATATCAAATGATGGGTTTTGAATTTCAAATGATATTTTTCGAATTTCAATTGATATTTTTTGAATTTCAAATGATGTCTTTTGAATTACACTTGAAAATGGTGTAGTTGCATAGTCATACAAAATAAATTGATATTCCGATATTCATACTTTTAAGGCATAAAAAGGGAAATAGGGATAAAAATGAAACGATCATACGGCTGAAGTTAAAATAGTGAAATGCGATGTGTATATTCTTCTCTAGTTTCATAAAAAATAACTTTTGGCATTTAGTACTTTTTAGGGGAGAACATATCGAAAAGGGATAAAAGCGGTACCAACTAAACTGCTGTAGCTAGAATAATTAATAATAATAATAATAATTCGTTACAAACGCCGCTCTTACTGTGTAAAATCAGAAAATAAAAATATACTATTGAATGTACTCCGTGGCGGAAGGTATATTAGGTTTCTTGTTAAACATTTGCTGCGCCCTTTTTTAAATTTGGCCATTCCGAACAATTTGTGAATTTAGTAACGAGTTTTGATTTTGAAAATCCATCGTTAATGCACTGAATCCAAGTTTCCATTAAAAATAATTTTTAAAAATATAATTTTTGGTCGTTCACATCTCTTAAATAATTAAAAAATATTTTGGTTTTGTTAAAAAAATATTCGCCACAAAATAAACGCTGTTGTGATGATTTTTTTTGTATTTTGATAGATGTGAACTGGAATGACCACATCTTGTATAGGTGCTACAATTTTTTTACATTTCATTAATAAATGATTTGATCACGGTGCTAAATTTTACCGCTTTCTTTGTTTTTCATTTTTTATCTTTAAATTTTGTTTGGAAAAATATTTAGAAAAATATTTCCGATACTCTTTGCGAAGAAAAAAAATAATGCCAATGACATTCGATATTCTTGATATTTTTGTGAATAACGTCGTACAATTCGTTCTGGAGTTATACCAACATTTGTTGATGAACATTTTTAAAAATGGGTTATTTTATTAAAAATAAATAAAAACAAGTAAAAACGGCGTTAAGTTCGGCCGGGCCGAACTTTATATACCCTCCACGATGGATAGCATGGATAGCTGTCGATTTTCGTAGAAGTGCAGTAACATAACATGCCAATGTCAATTTTTTTAATATAGCCAAACCAAAATAAATACAAATATTGAAAAAACTAATTTTATAAATAAATATAAAATTGTTATTATTTCAAACCAAGTTTAACAAAACTACCAATACGTTTATAATATATATCGAAATAATACTTCGAGTCAATTCAAAAAGTAAATATAAGACAGCAATCTTCAATAAAACATAAACACTACAGTTGGTTGTATTTCCATTCATTTTAATTCCAAAAGTAAAAATTTTGAAAATTTATTAGTTCTCACGTACACAGTGCAAGATAAGCCAACTTCATGATTCAAAAAAATTAAAAAATATGAATTTGGAAAAATATTTTTATTTTGCTTGTCTATGCAGTCAGACGAATGTGTACACCGAATTCCGTCATTCTAGCTGCGGCCATTTGGTTGGTACAATTTTTATCCCTTTTTCCAACTTTATCCCCTTAAAAGTACGACTTTCTAAAAATCTCATTATTTTACTAGTCTACGCAATTAGAGGTATGTACACACCAAATTTCATCATTCTAGCTGTAGCCGTTTAGTTGGTACCATTTTTATCCCTCTGTCCCATTGTATCCCTTGAAAGTACGAATTTTGAAAAACCTTTTTATTTTTCGTGTCTACGCAGTCAGAGGAATGTCTACTCCGAATTTCACGACTCTAGCTGCTGTCATTTGGTTGGTACTATTTTTATCCCCTTTTTCCAGTTTAACCCCAAAAAGTACGATTTTCGAAAAATCTCTTTATTTTACGTGTCTACACAATCAGAGGAATGTATACACCGAATATCATTATTTTAGGTGCAGCCTTTTGGTTGGTACCATTTTTATCCCTCTTTTCCCATTTTACCCCTTAAAAGTACAAATTTTGAAAAAATAATTTTATATTATGTATCTACTCAATTAGAATAACGTATATACCAAATTTCGTATTTCTAGCTGTTGTTGTTTGATAGGTACCATTTTCATCCCTTTTTTGGCCCCATTTCACTCCCTACGAATGAGAAGCACTTTATGGGACGCCTAGTTGTTATAGGGGGAATGCGCATACCCAATATCAAGTAAGTACAAGCAGATATATTGAAAAAACATGCCTAAATACTGTAAAATATAAGCGACTGTTATGGATATTTTTAGTCCTTGTGAGGGAAAATGTTTTCCCTTTGGACCGATTTCGCCCAGTTTCAATCCCAAACGATCTACGACTATAAGACGCATTTATGTAAAATTTGGACGTCCTAGCTCCTTTCGTTTAGATGCTAGCGTGCTTTCAACAGACGGACGGACGGACATGGCTAGATCGTCTTAGAATTTTATGACGATCAAGAATATATATACTTTATAGGATCTCAGGTCGATATTTGAAGGTGTTACAAACGGAATGACAAAGTTAGTATACCCCCATCCTGGAGGTGGAGGGTACAATAAAATGCATTTAATTTTGACTGTCTTGTAGTTCGAGGGCAAAAATACATGAATCACATCAAGTATCAAGTATCAAGAATCATGAAACTGAGTTTATTCATTCCTCTGACGAAATGTAAAGGGTTTTCTCGAAATTCATACATCTGGGGAAAAGGAGTGAAATGGGATAAAAAGGCTGTTTATACATATTAAAATATATCCTTGAAGTTAACGTGCATTTGATTCACATATTCCTAGTCTATTTGTTATTCCGCAGCAATAGTTGCTGCTGCAGTAATTGAAATTTGAAAGAAAAATCATCGCTTGCTAGAACGATCACGAAGTTTTACAAATTTCCATATCAAACAATTCCCCCAGAGAGATAGAGAGAGAATTTGAGAAATCCCCATTTGGATGACGCTTCTTTTATGGCGAACGCATACAGAATTCATAACCGAGTTGTAAATGTGTGAATGGGGATGTGCATGGATGTGGACGCAAAGTGAATGGCAGATACAACATTTATCCAGTCATCCAACCACCTGGATATCCCTGTTATGAGTCGAGTGCAGTATGCGGATGTGTGTGTGTGTGATTATGGTTAGTTGGATGGTCGGATGGTTGGAAATGCCATAGGTTAGAATTGTTATGTTTTGTGTTTGTTGACTTTTACCTATTTTAACAATGCTTTTTTTCACTACTCTTGCTTTTTTCTTCAGCGTGTGCATGTGTGCGTGTGTTTTTCTATCCTCACCTCGCCAGGAATATGCAGCTATGTCCTTCACACATCATACTTACGTGCATGCATATGTGCCCAGCAAGGATTTTGAGTATTAAATAAAATTGTTGTCGTCGTTGTTGTTGCAGGAATAATATGCGGTAGTGGTAGCAGCAGCTCGAGCAGAGTTTGGTGTGGCAAAGATGCATTCATTCCATAGCTTTTAACAGGTATTTTAGCCATTTGTATTTGTACTTCTACTGTTGTCGGTAGGTTTTGGACTTGTGTTCGCTGGTTTGTCTCGTGTTATTGTTGCTGTTCTTAGTTTCGGTCTGTGCGAAGAGTGTTATTGCTAATGTTGCCGCTCGTCGTTGCACGTTCCTTTCATTTTATTTTATATCGTTGTCATGTCATATTTCATCATGTCAATTAGAGGCGGCAGTATGAAAGTTATGGGGAATATTTAACATAGCATTGTTGAGATGGGCTAATTTTTCATTTTACTTTGATAACTTCTCTAATTTAAAGAGTTTTATTTTTGAAATTTATAAAAAATCTAACGATACAATGAAATTTCTCTTATTATTCGTTTGGAAATTGTCTAAGTATCACTATATCCACTGATATAGGCGTTTGGTGATTTAAACATAAATTTTATATGTATAATATCAACTTTAAGTGATTCATATAATTTGAATAACATATTAAATTATTTGAAAAGTAAATAAAAATTTCAAAATAAAGTTTCTAGGCGAATAACTTGCAAATATGCGAAATAAATATTATTTTCTTTAAATTCTGTTTTGAAATATAATAATTTCTACTTCTCTCATATTTGGTAATGAAATATTACTTTTTCGAATTGAAATAATATATATATATTTTTGGTTTTATTGAGATAAGCGTTTTCAATTGTTTATTTATTGTTTCCCTTAGAGGTACCAACGATATCGATCAATATATATATAAATGAATCTGTGTTTGTTTGTTTGTTCTTTATAGCAGCCTAAACTACTGAACCGATCTTCTTGAAATTTTCACAGTATGTTCATGCTGAACCGGTGGTGGGCGTGGCACCTCCCACACAAATTGGGGTTTTATTAGTTTTTTATAAATTAGCACATTCGGAGTACTGCTTTCGGGTAGAGTCTTGAATTTTTGTGAAAGTTCACTAATTATTATTCTGCACAGTTTTGACAAAAATGGGCGGTATTGAAAAAGTGGGCGTGGTACCTCCCATACAATGATAAAACCCAATTTTGAATATTGTCAGTTCCATGACACCTAGAGTGCTCAAATTTTGTATATGTGCATTAGCATCAATGTGCGAAGTTGTGCCAAAAATGGGCGGTATTGGGAAAGTAGGTGTGGCGCCTCCCATACGAAGTTATAACCCATTTTCGAATATATTCAGTTGTATGACAAATACAATACTGAAATTTTATGTGATTGCATCTAGCATAAACCGGCGCAGTTGTGCCAAAAATGGGCGGTATTGGTAAAGTGGGTGTGGTATCTCAGATACAAAGTCAAAACCTATTATCGAATATTGTCATTTCTATAACACCTAGAGTGCAGAAAATTTGTGTTAGTACATCCAGTGTAAATAGTTGTGCAAAGATGGGCGGAAAGTGGCCATGTCCCTTCCCATTCGAAATTAACACCTGTTTTAGAGTATATTCGACACCGAGATTCCTATATTGTTGTATGAGGTAATTTATTTGTAACCTTCTACAATATACAAATGGGCGGGATTTGAAAGATGGGGAATTTTTTATTTGAATTTTGTAAAATTATACGTTTTCTTTGGATATTTTAGCACAATAGTAAAGAAAGGTTACAAAAAAATAAATATTCATTCGTCAAAAGCCGACTTAAGTCAAGAAAATGGAAATTATATAAACTTTTTAGTTTTTGTGTTGTCTGGTTAGTGAACAATTTGATCGACTTTTTATATGTTTTGTATGTAGTACGTAGGAAGTTTATAGTTTTGGTTATGGAAAGGAGGAGAATCACTCTCAACCAAAATTAAATTTGATTTTCGACAATTCTTCCTTTTTTCGCCGTTACCTAAAGTTATGTTCTTCAATATTCTCCATGGAACATATCCATTGATTATAAGTGGTACATACATATATTACCGATCACAAGAAAACACCATGAAACCTGATTTTAATTTCCGTCTGTTTTTCTGCCTGGCGAATCGGGCGGGGTTCAGCTAGTTTTTTTAAAAAAGTCCGATATAGTAGTAAAATATTCAAAAACATTTTATATCTCAAAACGGATAAAGTGTAGACCACTATCCATAACTGGCTCATATGACCATTTTTATCTCTTTTTGTCCCGCGCAACCCTTAAAAGTACAAATGCATTTATATACACATACACACCAAATTTCGCGACTATAGCTGCAATAATATGCAATGCAATAATAACATATCACATTTCAAGGTTCTAGCTGCAATACTTTAGTTGGTACCATTTTTATCCCTTTTTGTACCGCGCAACCCTTAAAAGTACAAAATTTACATACCAAATTTCACGATTCTAGCTACAATACTTTAGTTGGTACCATTTTGATCCCTTTTTGTCCCGCTCACTTTATAAGTAAAAATTTCGAAAAATCAATTTATATTGCAAGTCTACGTTTTCAGAGGAATGTAAATACCGATTTTCACGATTCTAGCTGCAATTCATAAATTGGTACCATTGTTATCCCTTTCCTCCCTTAAAAGTACAAATTTCGAAAAATCCCTATTTGTAGCTCTTCTGCATGGCCAGTGCAAGGAACGCGCCGAATTTCATGTTTCTAGCTACTATGTTTGAGTCAATTGAAAAATATTTTTCCACCGAAGCACACAATTTTTTTCCTCGAATATGCTAATACAATGTCGATTTTTATAAAAAAAATAAAAAAAAACAGTGCAAAATTTTATCAAAATCTCTTAAATTATGTGGTTTCTACACCATTTTCAGGAGTAATTCCAAAGAAACCATTTGAAATTCAGAAAATGTCAATTGAAAATCAAAAATTCCATTTGGAATTCAAAAATATCAATTGAAAATCAAAAATTCCATTTGGAATTCAAAAATATCAATTGAAATTCAAAAAATATCATTTGAAATTCAAAATTCATCGTTTGAATTCAAAACTCGTCATTTGAAATTCAAAATACATCATTTGTAATTCAAAACTCGTCACTTGCAATTCAAAACTAGTCAAAATTAATTCAAAAGAAACCATTTGAAATTCAAAAGTTTTCATTTGAAATTCAAAAATTATTCCATTTGTAATTACAAATGTCTTTTGAATTACAAATGACGATTTTTGAATTTCAATTGACATTTTTTGAATTTCAAATGGAATTTTTGAATTTCAAGTGATATTTTTTGAATTTCAACTGGTGTCATTTGAATTTCAAGTGATGTCTTTTGAATTACAATTGAAAAAGGAGTAGAGCAGAAAAAGTCAAATCCTGAGCGACATTTGTATGAGGGCTATATAAATCTGATAAATTTAAAGAAAATCTGTTAAAATTTACAGTTTCTAGACGGGAAATGTCAAATAGGGAGCGAAATTTGTATGGTGGCTACATCTAAATCTGAAGCGATTTGACCCATTTTTACCACAGATATTTCTAACATACGGAATTGTGCAAAATTTTTATCAAAATCCTCTAAATGTGGCTTCTAGAGCAGAAAAAGTCAAATCGGGAGAAACATTTGTATGTGGGCTATATCTAAATCTGAACCGATTTGCTTCAAATTATATGGCGTTCGTCCTCGACGTGCCAAAATCTCTTGTTTCAAGTTTTTCATACAATTTTATTTATTTATAATACATCAGT
The DNA here is from genome assembly GCA_947397865.1 of Polietes domitor. Taxonomy (NCBI): domain Eukaryota; kingdom Metazoa; phylum Arthropoda; class Insecta; order Diptera; family Muscidae; genus Polietes; species Polietes domitor. The sequence continues at coordinate 63,177,491 of OX377620.1, forward strand.
CCTTGTGTACGTGATGAAATAGAGTCTCGAAACACTGTGACAATTAACGTAGAGGAGTGGGTAGTATTCTAAGTATGTTACGATCTAACAAGGTGACACCTTTTCGAAATAAAAGCTCTTACATTTGGGCGTGATGACTTGTTATCGCAGCTAACAAGAAAACAATTAGACTTTTCCCTGAAATACAAATACATGTGTGCTTACATGAGTTCCCAAAATGCCATACTTCATCCTCGTTGGTGGGGACAAGTCCCTCATATTTTTTTATATGTATGTCGTCGTCATCGGCCTCCGTCAGTCGTCCGAAGCACAACCGCCATCATCATCGCCTTCGTCATCATTGCCGTCGTCATTGTCGTTACATAGCTTTGTTGCTCAAACAACACTCATACCTCCAGGTTGTTGCAGGTCGAGGCGTTGAGGTCAGTTTAGTAGGCTGTATATCATTTATTTTTTTGTTTTTGTTTTTGATATTGTTTGTGTTGATTCTTTCTTTTTGTCCTTTTTTTATTTTTGCTCCAAAAGTGAAGAGTCTTTAGTCCTTAGGACAACACACACACAGTCACACATTCACTCAAACACGCAGCACACATTGACAAACAACAAGAGAAAAGGAATAATTTTGTTTCATTCATCCAGGTAAATATGGGGGGGTTATCATCATCATCATCGTGAGCGTTTGTAATGCTCGCTACCACTGTCACTGCCTACTTTTTTTGGGAGGGACAGGGGTTCCGGTCTGTTCGTTTTGGGGTCTTCCGTTGGAATGCCCCAAATACAAAGGGAAAAGTGCAAACGTCATTCATTGTTGTGCTTTTTAGAGTTCCATTATTTTGCCCGCTACTCTCTCGTCTATTTTCCATTTGGTTTTTTTGTTCTGGCAAAATTTTCTTTATTTTGCATTATTTTACCATTTGTTGTTGTTATTATTGTTATTGTTGGTGTCATTGTTGTGTGAAGTTGTACAGGCACTGGGTAGGTGAATTATGGCCGATAATAATATTAGTTTTTTTTTGTAGGAATTTCGTAATTACTTTCGCAATTTTCCCCGTAAAAAGTAGGGAAAAATGTATCCATTAAATCATACGGTTGTGGTCTTACAGCTTTTTGAAAGTTAAAAAAATCTCAAAATACATATTATAAATTGTTTTGCAATATTCCATATCTTGTTAAGGGATATTGAGTCCTTTGACTCAAGACTCATTTAGGTATAATCGTAAGGGTAATAATAATGCACAACAAAATCATTGTTCGTGGCGAAAACATGGATCACTTCGTCAATTGGTGTTCCTAACTGAAATAAATCATTAACTGGAAATTTGTATCCGGTGAAATATCAGGGTAATGGACATTAAAGAGATACTTGTGTGGAACATGGGTACATATGGTCCACATTTACGATAGCTATTCCGAGGTGAAACATAACATGACCTGAAAATTTGGTCAACATCAAATGAAAAATGTGGATTTTAAAGTGGTAATATGATAAATCGGATCACATGTTCGTAGTACGATCTGGAAAATGTGATCATGATCCGATGTAAGATATTGGTTCTAGAATTGGGAATTCTAGAGAATTGGGTGCCCATTTGTATGCGGGCTATACTAAACACTGGACCCATATATTTTTATACCCTCCACCTCCAGGATGGAGGTTTGTAACACCTTGAAATAACGACCTGAGACCCTATAAAGTATATATATTCTTGATCGTCATAAAATTCTAAGACGATCTAGCCATGTCCGTCCGTCCGTCTGTTGAAAACAAGGACTAAAAATACTCATAATCCCTAATATTTTAGCGTATTTAATCATGTTTTTTGAATATGTATGTTTATATTTGCTATGTACATTCCCCTTATAGCAAAAACGAGCCCTATAAAGTGATTCTTATAGGGGGTGAAATGGGACAAAAAAGGGATAAAAATGGTACATACTAAACGACAACAGCTAGAAACACGAAATTCGGTGTGCACATTCCTCTAATTTAGTAGATACATAATATAAAAGTATTTTTTCCAAATGTTTACTTTTAAGGGGTAAAATGGGAATAGAGGGATAAAAATAGTACCAACCAAACGGCTGTACCTAGAATAATCAAATTCGGTATATACATTCCTCTGATTGCATAGACAAGTAAAATACACGGATTTTTCAAAATTCGTACTTCTTGGGGTTAAAATGAAAAAAGGGGATAAAAATAGTACCAATCAAATGACCGCAGCTAGAGTCATGAAATTCGGAGTATACATTCGTCTGACTGCGTAGACACGGAAAATAGACGAATTTTTCGAAATTCGTACTTTTTGGGGTTAAAATGGAAAAAGGGGATAAAAATAGTACCAACCAAATGACCGCAGCTAGAGTCATGAAATTCAGAGTATACATTCCTTTAACTACGATTAAAATGGAAAAACGGGATACAAATAGTACCAACCAAATCATGTCATGCAATTCGGAGTATACATTCCTCTGACTGCGTAGACACGGAAAATAAACGGACTTTTCGAAATTCGTACTTTCAAGGGATACAATAGTACAGATGGATTAAAATAGTACCAACTAAACGACTACAGCTAGAAGGATGAAAGTCTAATTGCGTAGAAACGTCAAGGGGGTAAAAATGGTACCAACCAAATGTGCGCAGCTGGAATCATGGAATTCGGTGTATACATTCCTCTGACTACATAGACATGCAATATAAAAAAGTTTTTTTCCAAATTCGTAATTTTTCTTTTACAGCGAAAATTGGCCGAGCCGAACTTAACGCCTTTTTTACTTGTTTTTTGCATAATTCAGTTTATTTCATACAATATTGTATAGTGAAATATCTAAATCTTACTCGATTTTCTTCATATTCAATACCGATCGTCTCTGCCAGAAAATAGTTACTCCTGTTAAATGTCAAGGATATCGTACAACATTTGCGAGCTGTAGGGATAGAGGAATCGCTAAGTTGACTCAGATTGAGATGCTTGACTTATTGGTATATTTAGAACGTTTTAAAAGCTCAAAAGTTATTTATATTCCCTTACTGTACTTTCATTTATTCCTTTTTTGTATGTTTTTTTTTCTTCAAATAATTGATTTCTAATTTTAATTTTTTTAAATATTTATTATTTCGATACATTTTAAAAAGTAATTCTTAAGCACCTTGTGGGCTTTTTATAGACTAATTGACAACTATGTTAATAACACCGCCCGACAAACTTATATATACCACTAAGAAAACCATTGTACAGAACAGGTCCCAAAGGGGAGCTCCGTGGAACTCCTGTCAATACTTTCCTCGTGCAAGAGATGTTATCCTATATGTAGGAATTTATTGAATCATTAATATGGACTGATTCCAATCAATTATTTTTTTGCATATGACTCATAGTCATTCCATGTCAAACAATTGAAAACATTTTTCTGAATATCTCATGAACCGAAGTAAAATAGAAATAATTAGACAGCGAATTTTAAGCAGCTTTCAAAATAAGTTGTGGATGTTTCCGTCTAAAATATTTGGGATTTTTGGAATTAATTAATTTAATTATTATTACTAAATTAATTAAATTTATTATTATTAATTAATTAAACTTATTATTGTGTTATATATTTTGTTTATATTTTTATCTGATCTATCTATATGTATAAAAATGAATCTGTGTTTGTATGTTTGTTCTTTATAGCAGCCTAAACTACTGAACCGATCTTCTTGAAATTTTCACAGTATGTTCATGCTGAGCTGGTGGTGAAAATAGGCTATATAAATTATTGATATTTTCAGTGGGCGTGGCACCTCCCACACAAATTAGGGATTTATTCGTTTTTTATAAATTAGCATATTCGAAGTACTATTGCAGCGAGAGTCATGAATTTTTGTGAAAGTTCACTAAGTTTAGTCTGCACAGTTGTGCCAAAAATGGGTGGTATTGGAAAAGTGGGCGTGGTACCTCCCATTAAAACCTATTATTGAAACCTATTATTGAATATTGCCAGTTCTATGACACCCATAGTGCTGAAATTTTGTGTACGTGCATCTCGCAGCAATGTGCGTAGGTGTGCCAAAAATGGGCGGTATTGGAAAAGTGGGCGTGGCACCTCCCATACGAAGTTAAAACCCATTTTCGAATATATTCCGTTCTACGACAGATACAATTCTGACATTTTGTGTGAGTGCACCTAGCATCAATGTGCGTAGGTGTGCCAAAAATGCGCGTTTTTTGTAAAGTGGGCATGGTACCTCCCACCTACCACCTAGAGTGTTGAAATTTTGTATGAGTTGATCCAGTGTAAATAGTTGTGCAAAGATGGGCGGAAAGTGGGCGTGACCTTCCCATATGAAATTAAAACCGGTTTTAGAGTACATTCGACACCGAGATGGGCAGAAAGTGGCCATGACCCTTCCCATACAAAATCAAAACCTGTTTTGAGTATATTCGACACCGAGATTCCTATTATGTTGTGTGAGTTAATTTAGTTGTAACCTGCTGACAATATTTAAATGGGCGGGATTTGAAAGTTGGGGCATTTTTGATGTGAATTTTGTAAAATTACACGTTTTCTTTGGGTTTTCTTATCACAATAGTAAATAAAGGTTACTAAAAGAGAAATATTCATTCGTCAACAGCCGACTTAGAAAGACAAGAAAATGGAAATTATTTTAGTTTTTAGTTTTTGTGCTGTTCGATTAGTGAAAATTTGATTGATTTTCTATGTGTTTTGAATGTAATGCAATTTCTTCTTACGAATGAAGTTTTTTGTTTAGGTAATGGAAAGGAGGAGAATCACACTTAACCAAAAATCAATTTGATTTTTGACATTTTTTCAATTATTCGCCGTAAACTAACGTTCTCCACGGAACATATACATTTCTTTAATATCTCAGGGAAGTACCTTGATTATAATTGGTACATATACTACCGATCAGGAGAAAAATCAATATGAAAGCGGATTTTAATTTTACCGTTTGTTTTTATTTTTGCCTGGCGAAGCGGGCGGGGGTTCAGCTAGTTTTCTATAAAAAAACACAACCCATACAGCATAACAATTTCAGAGAATGTTTTTAGTTTTTAAAAATCGAGAAAAATGTTTTTAGTTTTTAAAAAAAGAAAAAATTAAGAAATAATTAAATGATGCCAACCGTGACCGGAATGATCAAATTATTTAAAAGGATTGAAATACTCCTGAAGAAATTTAAAAAGTTTAAACCATTTACGAACTTGAATGATTTGAATATTTGCGGATATTAAAATGCAAGTCTATAAATATATATTTTTAGATTTTGAACTGGGATATTGTCCTGGCTTTGAAGATTTAAGTCCTAAGACTCGCATAAAATATTTTTTTTGCAGTAGAATCTTTGATGAGATTTTCAGAAAAATCGGTGTCATCTGCGAATAAGACAATTTGCGATAATTTTTGTACAAAGTCCTAATAAATGGGAATGCTGCTGTATTCTCTATTTTGAGTTTGGATTTGTTCCTTGGTACGTGTTTGTGTGAGATTTTTGTTCGTACTTTTCAATTTTTTCATTAGTTTTGTGGGTTTGTAGAACATGACAGTTGCAGTGAAATTATTTTTCTTCTTCTCTGTTTTTTGCTTTTGGTGTTGTTGTCATCGTTGCTGTTCTTGTTGTTGTTGTTGCTGTTTTTGTCGCTTACGGTTGTTAGGTTATACAAAACAAATGCATTTTACAAGCAAAACAAAACCAGCCAACCAACCAACCAATCCTGAAAGTACCGCACCGAAAAAAAGCGTTTGCTAAGCTAACCAAACCAAACCGAACCAAGCCAACCAACCATACCATCAACAATCCCAACCCAACTCATTCCATTCCAGTTCATGGCATTGCCATATGCAACCCCAGCCAAGCAGCCAGCCAGCCATCCATCTGCCATCCATTGAATGCGACCTACCGCTGTGACTTCATTTAGTTTTCCTTAATGTCGAAAAATCCCAAATAATTGTAAATGTGGGCCAAAAGGTTCTCTCTGTGGCGTTATTGCTGTTGTTGTTATTGTTGTAGGCAGTTGGTTCTGACGGGTTTGTTTGTTCGCCGCGGTATGTGTGTTCTTGTGTGAGAGTGTGCGTTTGATGGCATACAAATTAAGGTGAAAAAGGGCGAAAGTTTATGCAAATGCACATTTTAAAGTGTTTATTTTGGTGTAACGGAGAACAAAGTTAAAGGATTTACAAATATTTGATTTTGGCTTAGAGAGGACGCCAGCGGGTGGTGCTGACACACTCCGAGATTAGAAAATCACAAATGAATTTCCAGCCTTAAATGTTCACCTTTAAAGGCCTATTTTGAAGACTTGTTAACCTTTGAAATGAATAAGGCGGCATTTTGCATGGCTATTGTGGACTTTTGCGGTATTTATTGTGTAATTCCAGTCGCGTGTCTTCTCAATTGTACTATATACATAGCGGAAAGGGGTACTTTCCCTTAGTCTTTTCTCTCATTAGCTCTTTCTTCGCTTACCATAGCAATTATTGTCGATTACCTGCTGTGTTTGATTATTTTTGGCCCAATATCTCCGTCATGGTCTTTGTTGAATTCCGATGGACTTCGTAACTCGAACATAAGTTTGTTGGATGGTCCTGCAAAGGATACTTGGATTGAACAATCTTGTATGCACGACAAATGGAGATGAGTTTGGAATGAGTTTATTAGAGAGTTTTAAAGTTATACGCTGCAAAAAAAAACTTAAAACAGCACAATAAGTTAAAACAAGTAAGGAAAGGCTAAATTCGGGCGGGGCCGACTCTATGATACACTCCACTTTCTATCCGAATACAATTTAATTCGGTGAAAAAGTGAAAACGGGAAGGATTTTTGTATCCTGTAAATGTATGTGTTTGACAAAAAATGTTAAATTGGAAAGGACATTTGTATGGGGGTATATTGAATTCTGGAACGAAATAGGTGAAATATAATATGTATAGTTTGGCCAATATCGGTTAAACATTTGGGAGCAACATTTGTATCAGGGCTATATCTAAATCTGAACCGGTCTTACCCACTTTCACCATAAGTGTTTTTAGTTCGATTATAAAATGTTGTGCCAATTTTAAAGAAAATATGTAGTTTCTAGAGCGGCAAAAGTCATATCGGGAGCGACATTTGTATGGGGCTATATCTAAATCTGAAGCAACCTAGTCCACTTTAGCCACATGTGTTTCTAGTTGGATTGTAAGATGTTGTGCCAAATTTAAAGAAAATCGGGTACAATATGTGGTTTCTAGAGCAGAAAATGTCAAATCGGGAGCGACATTTGTATGGGGGCTATATCTAAATCTGAACCGATTTGCCAAAAATTAAATAGCGTTCGTCCTTGATCCACAAAACTTACTTGTGCCAATTTTTGTAATTTGATTACAACAATAGATGGACAGACAGACGGACATTGCTAAATCGTCTCAGAAAGTGATTCTAAGTCGATCGGTATACTTAACAATGGGTCTATCTCGCTTCCTTTTGGGTGTTACAAACAAATGCACAAAGCCATACTATTCTCGTGGAGTTATAAATAGGGAAAATATGTGAAAACTGTATCCAAAGACGTCCATTAACCCCATGAGTCTGTTATAAGCCTCTAAAAAATGAAATTTGGCCGTTTCCGAGAAATATAAAAATTCGAATTTGCCAGCGTGAGAGAACTGCCTCTGTGCTGCAGTAGGAAGAACGACCGCTTTTACATTCCTAGGGTTGTGAGTTTCGAACACAGGGACTTCGAGAAGCGAAAAGATATGTTTTTGATATTGTTTCAAGGAGAAGTAAAATTATAGCTCGAGAGTTATGGTTTCCCAAACATAAAAAACATTTACTTTAAATTCCAAAAGCTCCCATGTTACGAACTCTCAACCTTAGGAATGCAAAGAGAATGTTTTACCTACTACACCACTGTCACGGTTATAGAAAACGCGTGGAATAAAAAATATTATAAAGGGTGATTTTTAAAAGCTATAGGAAAGTTTTTTCAAAAAACACATGAAATTCAGAAAAATGCTTGAAATCTTTATTTGAATCGATAGTACGGTCCATATAATTTAATGTTTGAAGATTATTTCATGCAAATGTTGACCTTGACTGCGCCTCAATTGGTCCAACCGCTTAGTCCAATTTTGGCATTCTCTTTCCAACATTTCGGCCGGTATCTCACGAATAAATGCTTCAATGTTGTCTTTCAATGCGTCAATTGAAGCGGGCTTGTCTGCATGTGGCACCGTCTGGTTGAAACCACATATCATGCAAGTCAAGCTCTTGCATTTTGGGCAAAAAAAAGTTGGATATCATCTCACGGTAGGGCTCACCATTCACAGTTACGTTACGATTCGCATCATCTTTGAAGAAGTACGGTCCAATGATGCCACCAGCCCTTAAACCGCACCAAACTGTAACATTTTCTAGATGTATTGGATGTTCTTGCAATGCTACTGGCTGATATTCACTCCAAAATCGACAATTCTGCCTATTTACGTACCCATTGAGCCAAAAATGAGCTTCGTCGCTGAACACAATTTTTCGGTAAATGAACTTTCTTACCAGAGCACGCATTTTGATAATAAAATTCAATAATTTGCAAGCGTTGTTCGTTTGTAAGAAGATTCGTGGTTAAATTATAGACCAAACTGAAGATGTTTGACAGTGAAACAAAACACGAAACGTGCGTCAGCTGTTTAAACCAGTGTTGCCAAAAAGATAATAGCTAAAAATCACCTAAAAATTATGGTTAGTTACATATATTCAGACCAGAGATAATATAATTTTTAGTTGATTCAATTATTACTTTCAGAGAAAATATATTGAAAAGAAGAAACCTGGAGCTTTCGCTAAATATATAGCTTATTTAAGAAAACATAAGTAAGCTTTCTGCTTATGTCCAGCAAACACAATTTTTTAATCAACTTTTAACCAGTTTTAAATTTTGTCAATGTTGTAAATTCACTTTAATAACACATTTAGTAAGGAGTAAAACGCCGCTTTGTCTTAAACAATGCGTCAGTAATTGACTGGGTAAATGAAATTTGTATAAATACCAAATTTTTGCAAAAAGTTGGGGTCATTCCAGTTCATATCTCTCATTATTTTACGAATTGAAGTCCAATAAAATACTTCAAATTCATCAAAAAAGATAAAAATTTTAAAAAATATGGCGACATTTTTAATAAAAAACTCCCAATTTTGGAACACATTTTCCCCAATTTGGGAATTCGGGTATATTTAAAAAAAGGAAATCTACACCATTTTCAAGTGTAATTCAAAAGACACCATTTGAAATTCAAAAAATATCAATTGAAATTCAAAAAATGTCATTTGAAATTCAAAACTCATCATTTGAAATTCAAAACTCGTCATTTGTAATTCAAAAGACACCATTTGAAATTCAAAAGTCGTCATATGAAATTCAAAACTCATCATTTGTAATTCAAAACTCGTCATTTGAAATTCAAAACTCGTCATTTGTAATTCAAAACTCGTCATTTGAAATCCAAAGCTCGTCATTTGAAATTCAAAAATTATTCCATTTGAAATTCAAAAGATTCCATTTGAAATTCAAAAATGTAAACAAACTTATTTAAGAAAAATATACATTAGGTGGGGTAGCATTTATTATTTATGCAAATTTGAATATTCTGCGGTTTTTCATATATAGTTTATAACCTTCACCAGCTCAGGGAGCATCTGCATATAATTATATACAGGGTGGCTGATGAATTTTGCTACTTTAAGAAACTCAAATATTTTTTTTCAGTGTATCGAATTCATTTTTCTTTTATTCATGTTAAAGCTCATTCAATTTTATTAAATATAGCTTAATTAGTTTTAAAAATAATGGAATTTAAATGCCCCCCCCCCCTGCTCTTTGATGCATATGCGGCATCTTACCAAAAAATGGTTCATTACTGCTTGGAGAGTTGAGACAGGAATAGCCGCAATTGTTTCTCGAATGGATTACCTTAGTTCATTCAAATTTGTTGGTTTTGCTTTGTAGACTTCCTGTTTGCAATAACCCCACAAGAAAAGTCAGGTGAAGTAAGGTCAGGCGAGCTGGGTGGCCAACGGAATGTGGAGTTTCTGGATATCAGCTTATTGGGAAATTTTCGTCGCAATTCTGTCATAACAGGTTGGGCTATGTGAGGAGCTGCACCATCTTGCTGAAACCACACAGAGTTGAAAGAAATTCTCATTCGGCGTAATTCTGGATAGAAAAACTCTCTCAAAATGCTCAAGTAACGGTCTCCAGTAACCGTAACGGTGTGACCGTTTTCTTCGAAGAAGTAGGGCCCGACAATGCAGCGTGATGAAGCTACACACCACACTGTGACACGAAGCGGATGCAATTCCGTCTCATGGAGTATCTGTGGGTTGGAAGCACTCCATATTCGACAATTTTGTTTGTTTATGTTGCCGTTTAAATCGAAATGGGCCTCGCCAGATATGAAAAGACAGTTCAACATGTTTCCATCCTCTTGCACCATTTGAAGCATCTTCTGGCAAAATTCCAAGCGAATCGGCAAGTCTGCAGCGTGCAGTTTGTTGGCCATTTGAATTTTATATGGGAATAACTCCAAATCTTTGTGCATAATTGACTGTAATGACTGTCTGCTTATACCCATTTGAGCTTCTTGTCGAAACACGTGGATTGTTTTGTATGGCAGCAGCTACAGCAGCGATTGTTTCCTCCGTTCGAACTGAAGGGTTTCGATGGTAAGGTATTCTGTTGACTGTCCCATGCTCGGCAAAATTGTTTACGAGTCTCATTATGGTCCATCTGCTCGGAGGATTGCCGCCAAACGTGCGCCTATACTCTCTTTGAACCGAAACTACGGACTCCAGTGCGTGATAGCGGCGGACAATCCAAATTCTTGTTTCAGTGTCCCAGTTATCCATTTTTGTTAAATGTAAAAGTCAATCTGCAAAATAAAAAAAAATTAACCAGATTCATTAAATAGAAAAAAAGTTATTCAATTTTTTTTTGTAGCGGCTTTCATCAGCCACCCTGTATATAATATATTGGATTATTTGGGTGCTCCCACCCAACAAATCATAACTATTTTACAGGTATAAAGTGATTGTAAAACCATTTCCAATATTAAATTGTTACTGATGAGTTTTAGTTTAACCAAAGCTTACGCCAATTTGTGTGAGAGGTCTTGCAATATCGCTCATATTGCAATTGTATATAACGTCTATGAAAACATTACCAATGACCAAATTTCAGAGTATCCCGATCGTCCGTATAGAAGTTATAAAATCTTTAAATTTAAATAGGTTAGAGTGATTTGTGTGAGATATACGTAAATCTGTTTTCATAACAGCAGAATATTAAAGTTTACAGAAATAAATAAATGCTGCCCAACCTAATGTATATTTTTCTTAAATAATTTTGTTTACCCTTTTTGAATTGCAAATGTAATAATTTTTGAATTACAAATGGAATAATTTTTGAATTTCAAATGAAAACTTTTGAATTTCAAATGGTGTCTTTTGAATTACTTATGACGAGTTTTGAATTGCAAATGACGAGTTTTGAATTACAAATGAAAAGTTTTGAGTTTAAAATGATGTCTTTTGAATTTCAAATTGTGTCTTTTGAATTTCAAATGATGCCTTTTGAATTACAAATGACGACTTTTGAATTTCAAATGTTGTCTTTTGAATTACAAATGACGAATTTTGAATTTCAATTGACCTTTGTTTGAATTTCAAATGGAATTTTTGAATTTCAAGTGATATTTTTGGAATTGCAAATGGAATTTTTGAATTTCAAGTGATGTCTTTTGAATTACAATTGAAAAAGGTGTAGTAATATTTTCATAGTTTTTTTATTATTTTGGCGAATTTTAAATATTTGTAAAGAACTTCAATTCGTAAAATAATGAGAGATGTGAAGTGGAATGATCAAATCTTGTATTTTTGCAAAAATTTGGTATTTATAAAAAATTTTGAATAACTCAGTCAATTGCAAACGGATTTTTTAAGACAAAGCGGCGATTTGCTCTCTTCTAAATAAATTTACTTGTGGTACGAATTAGTAACCAAAATAATGTGCAAAAACATTGCCTAAGTTGAAAAATATTTAAAAATTTATTAAAAAAGTTTGTTTGCTGAACAAAAGTACACAGAAAAATCGTTTTTTACCATAACTCAAGATTTTGGGCGTGTCTGGCAAATTTCAAATACAGATTTTAGTTATACCCGACAATACCTACCAGAAAAAATATTTTACTTCCCAGAGTTTATCATATAAAAATAGAAAATTTACGAAAATCGGACAATAAGCTAATAGACTTTTAATGTACGCTTTTGCATATGAAGTTTTAATAAAGGATTATAATACGGAAAGTGTCTAATAACTAATTTCAACTTAAAAGCTAAAATAAAGTTTTTTTTTGCACACAAGCGATAAAATATACACACATAAAATATATCGTTCATTGCATACCAAATCGAACAATTTCCGTTTTTGTTCGTTGGAGGAAATTTGACAGCGGAAACAGACAAATTTCTCTTTATGAATCAATTCCCAAATTCTACCAAATTTGGTTTCTAGTATTTGTATATGGAAAATTCAAAACTAAACTAAGATAGGAATATACGAAGTTTGTCATTCCGTTTGTAACCCCTTAAAATATCGACCGGAAACCCTATATTCTTGATCGTCGTACAATTCTAAGACGTATGTTTTTCGAATATATCTCCTCATATTTCCTTGATATTTGGTATGTGCATTCCCCTTATAGCGTAAACTTCCACCATTAAGTGATTCTTATTTGTAGGGGGGTGAAATGGAGCAAAAAGGGATAAAAATGGTACCTATTAAACGACAACGGTTAGAAACACGTACTTCGGTGTGTATATTCCTCTAATTGAGTAAACACGTAGAATAAAGTTTTTTTTTTAATTTGTACTAAATTAAATTAAAGCTGATACAACGTTTATATGAACGATCGGAATACCAGTGATTTCATGTGAGTCCACAATTACATGAAAATTGTCAGTGCCTCGCCCAACGATTTTTGACATATTTTATAAAAATTATTTTATTTTGTAATCGATGGCACACAGCTATTATAGCTTTATACTCAACTTAGGATTAATATCGACCCAATATTTACATGCTCTCGCATGCCATCCCTAAAGTATGGTTTAAATAAATTTTCCTAAATACATTAACAGAGAACAACGAAGAAATTATTGCTTCATTTTTGGCTTAGAAGGTTTAACCATTTCAGTAATTAAAGCGATGTTGGCAGCTATAAACAGAATATTCTTTTTAAAATGAATAAATAAGTCAATAGTTTAACAATATGTAAATGCCGAGGCCTCGCGAATATAGTTTTATACTGTAGAACTTTAACAATACTAAATAAATACAACCTTCAGGTAAACCACTGTCTGAAAAGGAAAGCAAACATGTAATTACACTTTTTTAAATACAAAAGAACACCTCAAGAGCTCCTATTTTCTATAAACTAAACGAAATTTCAATGCGATGCATGGTTTCCGAGATACATTCCAATCAAGTGAACTCTCTTATGATGAAATTTTCAACTATTTTAGCATTTATGAACTTTAAATGCATCCACAGCTAAAATTAACGGCGATATTGGCAAAATCCTTTAGAATATGCCTAATAGAAATGTTCTTTGAAAAATTCAATCAGTAAAGTTGAGATTTGGACTTATGAAATTTGGGAGTTTTTGCCGCTTATAATACACTGTGCGACGTTGGATATTGACATAGATAATTTCTGTGTATATTTAGCTATATCAGTACGTCTCACAGTGGTCGAAATGGGCCATCTAGCGGAATTTAATTAATATCTTGAAGAATAATGGAGCTAGATGCCTCAAATGTGGCATGAATACTTACTATTGTAGAAGCTTTAATAGGACTGAAAATGGACCATATAGGTCAAGGTTTTGATATAGCCCCCCTTCCCGATTTCAAGTCCCGGCGCTCTAGAGACCACATTTATGGTCCGATCTTGACGAAACTTGGCACAAAGTAGTTTAATAGCATGTCAAATAACTGTTTATAATCTGGACCATATAGGTCTATGATTTAGTATAGCCCCCATACAATGGACCCTCCCGATTTCAGGTCCCAGAGCTCTAGAAACCACATTTATTGTCCGATCTTGACGAAACTTGGCATGAAGTAGTTTTATGACATGCTAAATAACTGTTCATAATCTGGACCACATCGGTCCATGATTTAACATACCTCCCATACAAAGGTCTTTCCCGATTTCAGGTCCCGGCGCTCTACAAACCACATTTATTGTCTGATCGTGACGAAATTTGGCACAAAGTAGTTTAATGGCATGGCAAATAACTGTTTATAATCTTGACCATATCGGTCTATGATTTAATATAGCCCCCACTCAAAGGTCCCTCCCGATTTCAGGTCCCGGCGCTCGAGCGCCGGTCGAAAATGTACATTTAGCGGAATTTAATTCGAAACTATGCAAAGTCAGTGGCTAATGCTTGAATTCGACTATGGAACACATAAACAAATAAATATTACACAATTTTATTGAATTTTAGAGTTTAGAATATACAAAGTTTAAATTTTTTGCATTCCAGGAACAAATAAATGAATGGAAATTTATTTGTTCTTACTCTGAATCAGAGCTATTAGAACTAACATCGTCGTCTTGCATGTTTTGATCTGCAAGCAAATTTAGTACCGCTTCATCTAATTTTATATAATTCCGTGAGTAGTTTGAAGGTCTCTTAGATATCGAGGATATAACTGGATCGGAAGAAAAAAGAAGAGCATGCATCAAATCCTCCATTGTATTTCGTCTTGAATTTTTGCGGGTATGGTGTTGTCTGTAGTTCCTTAAATCCTTGTTTCGCGCTTCTTGCGCTTCTTCCGACATCATACCAATTGGGATGGATACATTACTTATAATGTCAGCGCCGTGTATTAAAATTTTATGCACGGAAGATGGCATATAGAACCATGGATATTGGTTTACAAATAGTTCTGCTGTTATTTGCACACCGAGTGGATAGCACTTTACTTTCGCTGATAACAATGCATCATAGGTGGGATAAATGTTTGCATTTCTTTTTCTTGCACCGGACTGCATCAGTTTGTAAGAGTGCTTTGTGAAACCACCGTCAACATAAAGAGCTAAAGCCTCTTCAGGTGTGTATGCAACAAAATATTTGGATCCAGATACAACAGTTTTTTTAATCTTTGATGCCACTTCAGCATCAGAATTCATTAGGGACACTACTTCCGATGCATTTCTTTTCCCAGCCTTGTATAAACTGACGCGAGTCGCCACCACAAGTTCGTCGCAAGAATTTTTATTAACTAGTGGTGCAACTTTATGGACTTGGTTTTTAAAAGTGCATTCTGTGAACTCCTTAGGAGGTCGTCCAGCATTATTAGAACTTGTTGGCTCAATTAATAAAACATCACCATCCAACCAATCTTTATTACTTTCTTCGAAAAAAGCTAAGGTCCTGCTGCAATTTTTCCATTTCTCCACTAATCTGCTTATAAAGCTCCTTAATTTTTTTTGAATTCCGCGGCATTGCTCTTCATTGTATTTGGTTTTATCTATTATATTAGTAAATACATGGGTTTCTACAGCCAAAAATTTTTTAGTAGGTACGCTTTCATTGTGCCAAATTGAAAAAAGGGTTCGCTTTGAAACAATCATTGTGCCTAAAAAGTGCATTTATGAGTAAACTTGCAAAAACTTGCAGACCATTTAGGACGATTCACATTCTTAACAGATCAAATAAATAAAAAAAAGAAGTATTGGACTGAATCCGACTGAATCTCAAAAGTTCCACTCCACAAAATATTAGTAAAGGCCATTTGAAATATTCTATTACAATGTTAAATATTACATTAATTTTTTATTACGCTATATGAACACAGGTCACAAACAATAATTATTTTCGTAAATACATACCTTTTTTCTTAAAATAGTCACCTTAAGTTACAAAACTACAGATCAATTGCAATTTTTTCTCAAAATTTGTTCACTGTGTAAAAATGTGCCAACTTTTTTTAGTTTAATTTCTTCAACATATGTTACGTTTGAAAGCTAACAACTATGCGAATATTGATATCAAAACAAAAAGGAAAACGTCAATGGGTACAGTGGAGTGTTGTTAATCAATAACAAATTATACATCACTGGAATTTTAAATTTTAAAATTTGAATTAAATTCCGCTAGATGGCCCATTTCGACCACTGTGCATCGCCCAGGTTGTCCGGAAAGAAGTCCAAGTGCGAGTGTAGAAAATGTATCTTAAGCGACATATTTGCTCTAATTTTTTTATAATTTTGGAGTAGTTGTTCGACGATCTCTCTGTAATTTGAGGTTTTGTTGTTTCCAAGAAATCCGGAAACAATTTGCCGAAATGAGTTCCAAGCTGCAGCTTCATTTGGTGATAAATTGTGCTCAAACTGTTGGTCTTGCAACAACTTTTTAATTTGCGGACCGTCGAAAACGCCTTCCTTTATCTTAGCCGATGAAAGGTGAGGAAAAATGGTTTTTAAATAGGCGAACGCTTCGCCATCTTTGTTGATAGCTTTCACGAAGTTTTTTATGAGTCCGAGCTTTATGTGAAGAGGTGGGAGAAAAACATTTTCCTTTTTTATGAGTGGTGTATATTTCACGTTGTCGCTGCCGGGGATGAAGTTAACTCTTTCTGTCCAACTCCTCCTGGTGTAATGATGTTGACGATCGCGGCTGTCCCAAAGGCAGAGAAAACAACAGTACTTTGTGAATCGACCTTGTAATCCACAAAGGATACCGATAACCTTAAGGTCGGCACAAACTTTCCAATCGTGCCTCTCATAGGTAAGGCACTTTAGTAGATTGTCCATGACTTCGTATGTTTCCTTGGTGTCAACGGCATGAGCAATTGGAATCGAAGGTTTCTCGTTGCCGTTGTGCAGTAAAATTGCTTTAAGGCTCTGCTTGTTGCTGTCGATGAAAAGACGCCACTCTCCTGGATCGTAAGAGTACCTTTTTTTTCCTTTTAATTGTTCACGCACATTTATTAGCGTTTATTACTTTGCTTACGCAATCATAAAAATTAAATAACCCTTTGTTTATTCCGTTTTGTTAATTCTGAGAATCAAAAAAAAAAAGAAAAAACCTTACCATATGTCGAGCAAATTTTTGAAATTCATACCTTTACTCAATTGCGAATAAAAGCGAAACGCGTGCATCGATTTTCATGATCTTTGTCTCATTTTGCTCATAGGTTATGTGACTTTACGTAAAAGTAATAAGATTTGACATTTTTTTTTCATTTTGGATTTTTTATGGATTTTTTAAAAAAAAAATTTAAATCTTTAGGCAAAAAATAAGTTTTTTCCTTTATATATTCATTTTTAACTTGGAAACTGTTGCTTGTATAGGAAAACAATATATGAACAGATTAAGGGAATTGTAATTTTAAATTTTTTAAAATTTAATTCAATTAAATCGGGCTAGTGGTTCCCGAGTTATGCCGGACGAAACAAATTAACAAAAAAAAAATTTTTAAATTTTTGAAATTCATACCTTTACTCAATTGCGAATAAAAGCGAAACGCGTGCATCGATTTTCATGATCTTTGTCTCATTTTGCTCATAGGTTATGTGACTTTACGTAAAAGTAATAAGATTTGACATTTTTTTTCATTTTGGATTTTTTATGGATTTTTAAAAAAAAAAAATTAAATCTTTAGGCAAAAAATAAGTTTTTTCCTTTATATATTCATTTTTAACTTGGAAACTGTTGCTTGTATAGGAAAACAATATATGAACAGATTAAGGGAATTGTAATTTTAAATTTTTTAAAATTTAATTCAATTAAATCGGGCTAGTGGTTCCCGAGTTATGCCGGACGAAACAAATTAACCAAAAAAAATTTTTTTAAATTTAAAAAAAAATAATAAAAAAAAAACCAAACGAAAAAAAAAATTTTTATTGCGTTTTTCGAGCTCATGTCAAGGTTATCTACACAGAAAAAATTATCGCATCCCGAGTACATTTTGACTGTTGACTAGTGTTATAGACCACTAAACTGAAGATGTTTGACAGTGAAACAAAACACGAAACGTGCGTCAGCTGTTTAAATCAGTGTTGCCAAAAAGATAATAGCTAAAAAATCACCATTTATATAAGCATTGATGTGAATTAGAAGCATAGAGGTGAATTCTTACTTATATGGGGTAAAATGGATAAAATATGAATTATGAAATTTTTGTAAAATACGTAGTCTTTTGGGATGTAAGGATAGAGTGGTTTCGTGCAAAGCGTTGGAGCTGGAAGACTTAAATTAGGTGTGTACATTCATTTGACTTCAGGATGGGAATATACGAAGTTTTTCATTCCGTTTGTAATGAGTAAACACGTAGAATAAAGTTTTTTTTTTAATTTGTACTAAGTAAAATTAAAGCTGATACAATGAGTCTACAACTAAATGAAAATTGTCACTGCCACGCCCAACGCCCACATAAAATTTTTGTTTTTTTTACGATTTTTGAAATATTCTATAAAAATTATTTTATTTGTTTTAGTTTGTTCGTTTGTATTTTTTTGGTCTGTAATAAATATTTTATTTGAACTGGGATATTGTCCTGGCTCAAGACCATTTTGCATCTATATTTAATAGAATGCAAATCTGCCATCCTAAAGTATGCTTTAAATAAATTTTCCTAAATACATTAACAGAGAACAACGAAGGAAGTATTGCTTAATTTTTGGCTTAGAAGGTTTAACCATTTCAGTAATTAAATCGATGTTGGCAGCTATAAGCAGAATATTATTTTTAAAATGAATAAATAAGACAATAGTTTAACAATATTTGTAAATGCCGAGGCCTCGCGAATATAGTTTTATACTGTAGAACTTTAACAATACTAAATAAATACAACCTTCAGGTAAACCACTGTCTGAAAAGGAAAGCAAAAATGTAATTACAGTTTTTTAAATACAAAAGAACGCCTCAAGAGCTCCTATTTTCTATAAACTAAACGAAATTTCAATGCGATGCATGGTTTCCGAGATACATCCCAATAAAGTGAACTCTCTTATGATGAAATTTTCAACATTTTTGGCATTTATGAACTTTAAATGCATCCACAGCTAAAATTAACCGCGATATTGGCAAAATCCTTTAGAATATGCCTAATAGAAATGTTCTTTGAAAAATTCAATCAGTAAAGTTGAGATTTGGACTTATGAAATTTGGGAGTTTTTGCCGCTTATAATACACTGTGCGACGTTGGATATTGACATAGATAATTTCTGTGTATATTTAGCTATATCAGTACGTCTGTCTGACCATAATCAGACATCTGTAATCAAAGTACAGATTGCATTTATTGTCCAATGTCTATTGCATGCGGTACAACTGAATCTCTTTGATGAGGGATGGAGTCTATTGAATAGGGAAGAAAAGACTCATGTTAAGATGTAACACATTTCGTCAACGATTGTTCAGCTTTGAGACATAACCTTATATTTCCAGGAAGAAAATCTTTTCTGATGTCGGATAATCTTAGCCCGTGTACTGATATAACCCCGAATAAATATTCCTCCCTAGTTGGCATTAGAATAGTATTTCACATGGAAATGTATCTCCTGTGAACCCTGGGGGCAATTAGTAAAAATTAATATTTTTGCGGGACTTTTTCCTCATTCAGACTTCTTTGTCTCTAGTCGTGGCATAAAACTGAATTTAATGACATATGTACGAAAACAGTAAAGTTTTAATTTGAAAAAGCCTTGATAACACGTTAACACATATTTAATGTAATAAAAATTACCGAAATTTTTGCTTCCAGCAATTTTTCATTTCAGTCTCTCTATTCGTTCTTACCTTTAATAATGATTTTTTGTTATGCTCATTTTTCTTATTTCTTTTTTGTTCTATTTTCAGCATATTTTATTACCTTTTATGTCATCCGGGTAAGTCAGCGCCGGTTTTTTGTACTTTGATTAATTGAAAAAATATGTGTTAGTGTTTCCATTGCTGCGAAATTGTTTGACGGCAAAAAATCGGTGGAAAATAAGAAACGAAAAAACGCGCCAGCACGAATATTGAAGAAAACAAAAAAAAAACACAGAGAACTTTGACAGAAATTTAGCATGTCATATGCAAAAGTTACAAAGCGAAAATCTAACAACAATAACAACATCAGGGGCAGTGGCAGTGGCTGCAGAAAAAGCGACACCGTCATTTGAAGCTCGCTTTGTTGATGATGGGGCGACATGTGTGACACTTTTTTGTGTGCCCTTCTTTTTTTCGTTTGTTCGCCCATACCTGGAGCTATGATTTGTTGTGTGTTGTGTCTTCATCAGGACGCAAACGACAAAAAAACGAGGCTGCTTACAAAAGGTACATTGAACTATGGCCACCTCTCATCTCATCTCAACGCAACCATATTGGAATGTCATCCCACAAAGAGCGAGTCTTTGTAATCACATCATTACTGCAGGCAATTTCGTTTTTTTTCGAATTTTTCGATTATGAAAATGTGCTTAAAGATTAGCTTTGTGCGCGCATGCAGGATCCTTGCAACAGTCTAAGTCAATTTTATTATGAGAATTTGCATTTGTTTTCAGTACAGGAAAATATTTGAAATTTCATTTAGACTGAAACATTATTTTCGTATTCTTTTTAAAGAGCTCTTTAAAATTTAAATTTTTTACATCACCATTTCCGATTTCGTTGAAACTTTGTACGATAACTAAACTTTAAACAATATTTGATTCGTAGAAGACGAAAAATTAACTGATTTTTTTAAATATATGACCAATTGAAAATTGGAAAAATCAAGATAAGCGTACCGAGGTATGAACATTGAGAATCGAGCAGTGAGAAAACGCGTGGGCACAATTCAAAGAAAAAAAGCTTATTTTAAAGGTAATTACAAGTACTTTTCGGCTACGTGTTTGGCTATTTACTGCTACTGACAACAATTTTATGTATTTCTGATTTTTCTTCTTCTTTTGTAGTTTTCACTATGAAAACACCAACCTAAAAATTCAGAAAAAATATAGGCATATTCCCTGATCGATTCTAAACAAACCCTGAAAATTTCAGCTTGGCTCTATTCATTTGACAATTTTGGGGAAAGAGAAGGAACAATTTGTATTGGTTTTTAATAGATTTTCTTTTATTTTTTAGCAAATTTTCGGTTTTTTTTAAATACGTACAAAATATTTTTAACAATAGAATATGTCTGAGAAAAATCGTTAAAATCGGAGTCGTGATCGCATTTTTTTACGAAAATCGTTCGGTTTGGTATGGAATGAACGATATACGGAAGTTATAAGGAATTAAATTTAAAGTAGGGCCGGATAATTTGTTTGGAAGGTACTAGGAAGTTCATGTCACAAGGTCCCAGCTTCTACATTTATATAAAATAATTGGAAAAACATGATGAAATATCAAGACATAGTAGATTTCATGTACAAGTATTAGGGTTTGGGGTCCGGGAATTCACGAATCGTTTTTCCCGGGAATTCCCGGAAAATTTTGGACGGAAATTCCCGGGAAAACATTTTCAATTTCCCGGGAATACGGGAAATATTAAAACAATAATTTATTTATTATGTTGATCAATAATTTAATGTTACTATATAAATTGGAATTTTTAGATGTATTTCAAATTCATATATGTATTTACATTACTTACAATTTTACATTGTTGAGTATTTGTTTATATTATATTACTACAAACAAAACTTTTTAAATTCGCTAAATAGCCATTTTATGCGAAACCCAGCTAGGGGAATAAAAACTTTCTGTGAGGCTATTTGCAGGATCTTTATTGTGAAATAAAAATATCATGTCGACAATACTACGGCTTACATAATGTAAATTTTCTTGTTTTCCTAGAAGAATCGAGGTGAATATCTTCTTCAAGAACAATTAACTTTACATATGTTTAGCCAGAAAGACATGGTCTAAACATAGGAATACAATAAAAATTGTTCGCCTGGAAACTTTCAAGAGAAATCTAATAGGAATATAAATATATGCTACGGTGTATTTAAATGACCCTTTGTAAGAATTAATGACTGGACTATTTCAATATTTTTATTTTTTATGGATTTATTAAATTAATAATAATTTTTTCCATGCTTTATATAAGGTTACTTTCTATATATGTGTGCCACAAAATTTGAAATCAATTTTTGAAAGCTTTTTTCTCAACCAATTTTGCTCAAATTTTGCACACTTAATCATTTTCGATGACAATACAAGGAAATGGAAAAATTTGACCAATTGGACAAAGGGGCGTGGCACCTCCCATACGAAGTTAAAACCTATTATTGGCATCTCCCATACGAAGTTAAAACCTATTATTGAATATTGTCAGTTCTATGACACCTAGAGTGCTGAAATTTTGTGTAAGTGCATCTAGCATCAATTCGCATAGTTGTGCCAAAAAGGGGCGGTATTGGAAAAGTGGTCGTGGCACCTCCCATACGAAGTTAAAACCTATTATTGAATATTGTCAGTTCTATGACACCTAGAGTGCTGAAATTTTGTGTAAGTGCATCTAGCATCAATTCGCATAGTTGTGCCAAAAAGGGGCGGTATTGGAAAAGTGGGCGTGGCACCTCCCATACGAAGTTAAAACCTATTATTGAATATTGTCAGTTCTATGACACCTAGAGTGCTGAAATTTTGTGTAAGTGCATCTAGCATCAATTCGCATAGTTGTGCCAAAAATGGGCGGTATTGGAAAAGTGGGCGTGGCACCTCCCATACGAAGTTAAAACCTATTATTGAATATAGTCAGTTCTATGACACCTAGAGTGCTGTAATTTTGTGTAAGTGCATCTAGCATCAATGTGCATAGTTGTGCCAAAAATGGGCGGTATTGGAAAAGTGGGCGTGGAACCTCCCATACGAAGTTAAAACCTATTATTGAATATTGTCAGTTCTATGACACCTAGAGTGCTGAAATTTTGTGTAAGTGCATCTAGCATCAATGTGCATAGTTGTGCCAAAAATGGGCGGTATTGGAAAAGTGGGCGTGGCACCTCCCATACGAAGTTAAAACCTATTATTGAATATTGTCAGTTCTATGACACCTAGAGTGCTGAAATTTTGTGTAAGTGCATCTACCATCAATGTACGTAGTTCTGCCAAAAATGGGCGGAATTGGAATAGTGGGCGTACCACCTCCCATACGAAGTTAAAACATATTATCGAATAGTGTCAGTTCTATGACACGTATAGTGCTCAAATTTTGTGTAAGTGCATCTAGCATCAATGTGCGTAGTTGCGCCTAAAATGGGCGGTAATGCAAAAGTGGGCGTGGCACCTCCCATATGAAGTTAAAACCAAAATTACACCTATTGTAATTTTGTGTAAGTGCATCTAGCATTAATGTGCGTAGTTGTGACAAAAATGGGCGGTAATGGAAATGTGGGCGTGGCACCTCCCATACGAAGTTAAAACCCATTTTCGAATATATGCCGTTCTATGGCAGATAAAAAACTGAAATTTTGCAGTAATGTTTCCTTCTACAAAAGATAACTAAAAAAGAATTTCTAGGCCCAATAGAATTCTGCTTGCATAAAGCATGGATTTGAAAAAAGATTTTTTTTGATTTATTATGTTTCTATTGTTTTTACAGTTTAGAATCCCCCCCCTGTTTCTATAAAATATTGTTGTCTCCAGACGAATGAATATTCTAAATTAAGTGCGTCATAACATTCTCCGTAAATTAGTTATTTGTTTCCTTAATCGTTTTCAATTTTGAATCTAGTCAGTCACTTCTACCTGCGATATAAATGCCCAATTCTGACGATTAGTCTACAACTTTTCAAGTTTATAATGAGAAAATGTAATTTATAATCGGAATATGTAAGTCCACGATGAGAAATGTAAATTCATAACAGGAAATGTAAATTCATAATAGGAGCATGATAATTCATAATCAGCACTATAAATTCGTAATGTGAAATGTAAATTCATATTGAGAAATAGAAATTCATAATAAGAACATACAAATTGAGAATTATGATATATATAAATACAAAATAAGAAAATCCAAATTAATAATGAGAAAATATAAATTCTTATTCAGGAATATATATTCATAAAATATAAATTCATAATCAGGAACTCTAAAATTTATAATCGAAGCTATGTATGTACGTTTTTCTATGGATATTTTCGTAGAAACACATATTTTATCAATATTCTCATTATAAATTTACATTTTCTCAATATGATTTTATATTTTCTCATTATGAATTCATATTTTATGAATATGAAAACGTATTTTCTGATTATGAATTTGAATTTTCTGATTACAAACTTGTATATTTCATTATGAATTCGTATGTACCTATTATGAATTAATTGTTCTCAATGAATTATGATTTATATATGTATCTCATTATGAATTAATATGTTCCTATTATAAATTTACATTATCCATTATGAATTTATATGTCCCTAATATGATTTTACATTTCTCAATATAAATTTGTATGTCCCGAATATAATCTTGAAAAGGTGTAGAGTAAAATATTTGTAAAATGAAAAATAATTTGTAAAATATTTTGACAATAACATTCGTTTTTAATTTGTAATATGACAGTATTGAAAAAAAAACACACCAGTTATTAAATGTTGATATTTTAAACCATATTGAACATACCTATAAATAAATTACTTTTTCCCGAGAATACCCGGGAATGCAATTTTTCATACCCGTTTTCCCGGGAAATGAAAAAAGGCCGGGCCCAAACCCTAACCAGTATAGAAGTTTTGTAGGATTTAATATTACCTAGGATAGAGATAATTGTGTGGGAGGTACATGAATATGTTTTAGGTGTAAAGTGATAATAAAAACGTTTAAAAATATCGAATTTCAAATGATTTTGACCAAGGCCTATGCCATTTTGTGTGGGAGGTACTAGAAGGGGTTTGGTAATATCGCCCGTATTCAATGCGGATGTAACTTCTATAAAATCATTACCAAATATCAAATTTCACAGTATTCCGATAATCTGTATAGAAGTTATAACAGCTTTAATTTTACGTAGTTTAAGGTGATTTGTGTGGTAGGTACTGGAATGGGCGTGGCAAAAACCCCTATATTTAGTTAATTTATAAAAACATAATCAAATACCAAAATATAGGAGAAAATCCGTGAGGCAATTACAATAGTTTTAATTTAACATAGGAATGTGGGTCATTTGTGTGGGTGGTACCTGAAGGGGCGTGGCAAGTTTGTTCATCTTATTCTTTATTCCTCCACTCCTTTCGAGAGTTGTCGTGTATAGACAGACGGACGGACGAATGAACATGGCTAAAAAACTTAAAAAGTCCTGAAACGGATTTGGTCTAAACGTACATGGGGTGTTAATTCACTACTTCAATGCGTTACAACTCTGTAGAATGAGGGTATGGCTTTTGTTGACACGAATAACGTATTTTATTTTTTAAAGTCTAGAAATTTTATAGTAAACCGAATCACAAAATTGTTAATCAACTTTTAAAATTTCAAAATTGGATGCTATTCAAAATTGCTCAAGAGATTACACCTGTAGTATCTGAAAAATTCAAACAAATTTTGTTCATCGTAGGAAATTTAACTTTTTTAAAATTGGTCCCTTAAATAAAAAATCCTACGATGTAATTTATAATTCGGAGTGGATATGTAATGGTTCAGCTATATAAAAACTTTATATACCCTCCACCATGTATTGCATTCCACAGAGGCTGTAGAAGTGCAGTAACATTACAGGAAAAACAAGTAAAATATTGTGAAACAATAACACTACTCAACAAATTGAAAAAAATTTCATGTACTCCGGATGCGATAATTTTTTTCTGTGTAGATAACCTTGACATGAGCTCGAAAAACGCAATAAAAAATTTTTTTTTCGTTTGG
Organism: Polietes domitor; assembly: GCA_947397865.1. Classification (NCBI taxonomy): domain Eukaryota; kingdom Metazoa; phylum Arthropoda; class Insecta; order Diptera; family Muscidae; genus Polietes; species Polietes domitor. The sequence goes on from OX377620.1 coordinate 63,203,391, forward strand.
TTTTTTTTTATTATTTTTTTTTTTAAATTTAAAAAATTTTTTTTGGTTAATTTGTTTCGTCCGGCATAACTCGGGAACCACTAGCCCGATTTAATTGAATTAAATTTTAAAAAATTTAAAATTACAATTCCCTTAATCTGTTCATATATTGTTTTCCTATACAAGCAACAGTTTCCAAGTTAAAAATGAATATATAAAGGAAAAAACTTATTTTTTGCCTAAAGATTTAATTTTTTTTTTTTTTAAATCCATAAAAAATCCAAAATGAAAAAAAATGTCAAATCTTATTACTTTTACGTAAAGTCACATAACCTATGAGCAAAATGAGACAAAGATCATGAAAATCGATGCACGCGTTTCGCTTTTATTCGCAATTGAGTAAAGGTATGAATTTCAAAAATTTGCTCGACATATGCACAACTTTGTCTATGGTAAGGTTTTTCTTTTTTTTTATTCTCAGAATTAACAAAACGGAATAAACAAAGGGTTATTTAATTTTTATGATTGCGTAAGCAAAGTAATAAACGCTAATAAATGTGCGTGAACAATTAAAAGGAAAAAAGGAAAGGGGACTTTTTTAATTATTTGGGTTTTCCGTTGGCTACCTGTATGATTTTTTTACAGAAATGCAACCCACATTTAAGAGTGGTCATTATTCGGAAAATTTAAGACTCACACATGGTGAAACAGGTATGTAGCCACCGTAAAAAAATATACACCCATTTATAAGTACCTGTCAGTAAAATACTAAACAACACACAGTATAAATAGGTCTTCATTGATCGATTTTACTCATTCAACAAGTGTCGACGAACGCGATAGTTAAAATGAGCAAACGTTCGCGAGGATTTGAATGCAATACCAATCCAAGTAATTTTTGTTACATGTGCGGAGAATACGTTTCTGAAAAAAACAAGCGTTGTTTTTCACCTAAATTGAGAGATTCATTTGAAGAGAGCTTCAATTTAAAGGTCTCAAACATAGATGAGCGGTGGACACCAAGTGCTACGTACAAGGTGTCCAAGGTGCTACGTACAGCTAGCTGACTCAAGGTAAGTGTAGATTACGAAATTCAAGAACATATATAACTTATTATTGAAATTCTTTCAGACGACAGCCGAGAATCATCATGACTCAAGGTAAGTGTAGATTACGAAATTCAAGAACATATATAACTTATTATTGAAATTCTTTCAGACGACAGCCGAGAATCATCATGCCAATGCTTTGGAGAGCTCCGCTTTGCCATGCAACAGATTGCTACTTCTGTCTTAGCAAAAAAACAGGCGTGGGAAAAAATATACGATGGACTTACGCTGCTGTTTCAACAGTGAATTTTCCAGTGCCATTTTGCGAAGAACCAGTGGACCCGCAACCGTCCGTTTCAAGATGGGCATCTAATAATGAGGCGATACATCCAACATCAGATCCGGAGACAGTAGAAACCACATCAGAATGCGAGTCAACATATACAGGGTGGCCCAGAAAGACCGAAGTGGTGTGAATTGTTTTGTTTATAACTTTTTATTTAAGAAATATTTTTTTAATTTTTTTTTTAAATACATTAAATTTATGGGGAATATTTTTGGATTAGTTATTAAAAATGATATCCCGCAAGTGGTGGCCATATTCTGCTTCGCACAAATGTGCTCTTTCCAACACATTTTCCATGACCTTTCGCAAAACTTCCGGTGGTATGTTGTTAATTTCTTCTCGAATATTGGTTTTTAACTCCTCAATAGTCCTAGGCTTATTAACATAAACTTTTCCTTTTAAATAGCCCCAAAGAAAACAGTCTGGAGCGGTTAAATCCCCGCACATTAAATTGACGACGGTATGCACGCTGAGTCAACACAATGGACCGTTGATTTGAAAAGTAAATTTCAACAATATGGGCACGTTGTTCAATTGTGTATTGCTCCATTATAAATTATCCAAGTCTTCTTTACAAAATACTGAAAAGAAAAGAAAAAAAAAATTATAATAAAAAAGTTATAAGGAATTCACACCACTTCGGTCATTCTGCGCCACCCTGTACATTGCATGGAGGTCAACGCTTATGTTCCCAAGCAGAACTGAACGATTGGGTTAGAGAATGGAAACTCTCCAAGGAAGATGCAGAGTTGCATGCATCGCGCATGCAACAGTTCGGTTTCTTGGCTCCTGGTGTGGTGACAACAATCTACAGGAAGCGTCATGAACCATACGCAAGGTACTACACAAAAAAAGACAACATCTGTTTTTGTAAGGACATTCCCGGATTATTTGGTGAACTCGGGTACTCTTACGATCCAGGAGAGTGGCGTCTTTTCATCGACAGCAACAAGCAGAGCCTTAAAGCAATTTTACTGCACAACGGCAACGAGAAACCTTCGATTCCAATTGCTCAAGCCGTTGACACCAAGGAAACATACGAAGTCATGGACAATCTACTAAAGTGCCTTAACTATGAGAGGCACGATTGGAAAGTTTGTGCCGACCTTAAGGTTATCGGTATCCTTTGTGGATTACAAGGTGGATTCACAAAGTACTGTTGTTTTCTCTGCCTTTGGGACAGCCGCGATCGTCAACATCATTACACCAGGAGGAGTTGGACAGAAAGAGTTAACTTCATCCCCGGCAGCGACAACGTGAAATATACACCACTCATAAAAAAGGAAAATGTTTTTCTCCCACCTCTTCACATAAAGCTCGGACTCATAAAAAACTTCGTGAAAGCTATCAACAAAGATGGCGAAGCGTTCGCCTATTTAAAAACCATTTTTCCTCACCTTTCATCGGCAAAGATTAAGGAAGGCGTTTTCGACGGTCCGCAAATTAAAAAGTTGTTGCAAGACCAACAGTTTGAGCACATTTTATCACCAAATGAAGCTGCAGCTTGGAACTCATTTCGGCAAATTGTTTCCGGATTTCTTGGAAACAACAAAAGCTCAAATTACAGAGAGATCGTCGAACAACTACTCCAAAATTATAAAAAAATAAGAGCAAATATGTCGCTTAAGATACATTTTCTACACTCGCACTTGGACTTCTTTCCGGACAACCTGGGCGTGTGAGTGACGAGCATGGCGCACATGTAACAAAAATTACTTGGATTGGTATTGCATTCAAATCCTCGCGAACGTTTGCTCATTTTAACTATCGCGTTCGTCGACACTTGTTGAATGAGTAAAATCGATCAATGAAGACCTATTTATACTGTGTATTGTTTAGTATTTTACTGACAGGTACTTATAAATGGGTGTATATTTTTTTTTACGGTGGCTACATACCTGTTTCACCATGTGTGAGTCTTAAATTTTCCGAATAATGACCACCCTTAAATGTGGGTTGCATTTCTGTAAAAAAATAATACAGGTAGCCAACGGAAAACCCAAATAATTAAAAAAGTCCCCTTTCCTTTTTTCCTTTTAATTGTTCACGCACGTTTATTAGCGTTTATTACTTTGCTTACGCAATCATAAAAATTAAATAACCCTTTGTTTATTCCGTTTTGTTAATTCTGAGAATCAAAAAAAAAAAGAAAAAACCTTACCATAGACAAAGTTGTGCATATGTCGAGCAAATTTTTGAAATTCATACCTTTACTCAATTGCGAATAAAAGCGAAACGCGTGCATCGATTTTCATGATCTTTGTCTCATTTTGCTCATAGGTTATGTGACTTTACGTAAAAGTAATAAGATTTGACATTTTTTTTCATTTTGGATTTTTTATGGATTTTTAAAAAAAAATTTAAATCTTTAGGCAAAAAATAAGTTCTTTATATATTCATTTTTAACTTGGAAACTGTTGCTTGTATAGGAAAACAATATATGAACAGATTAAGTGAATTGTAATTTTAAATTTTTTAAAATTTAATTCAATTAAATCGGGCTAGTGGTTCCCGAGTTATGCCGGACGAAACAAATTAACCAAAAAAAAAATTTTTAAATTTTTGAAATTCATACCTTTACTCAATTGCGAATAAAAGCGAAACGCGTGCATCGATTTTCATGATCTTTGTCTCATTTTGCTCATAGGTTATGTGACTTTACGTAAAAGTAATAAGATTTGACATTTTTTTTCATTTTGGATTTTTTACGGATTTAAAAAAAAAAAATTAAATCTTTAGGCAAAAAATAAGTTTTTTCCTTTATATATTCATTTTTAACTTGGAAACTGTTGCTTGTATAGGAAAACAATATATGAACAGATTAAGGGAATTGTAATTTTAAATTTTTTAAAATTTAATTCAATTAAATCGGGCTAGTGGTTCCCGAGTTATGCCGGACGAAACAAATTAACCAAAAAAAAAATTTTTAAAATTTAAAAAAAAAATAATAAAAAAAAAACCAAACGAAAAAAAAAAAATTTATTGCGTTTTTCGAGCTCATGTCAAGGTTATCTACACAGAAAAAATTATCGCATCCCGAGTACATTTTGACTGTTGACTAGTGTAATTTTATAAATAAATATAAAATTTTTATTATTTTAAACCACGCATATAAGGCAAAGCTACCAATATGTTTATACTATATATATTGAAATAATATTTCAAGTCAATTCAAAAAGTAAATATAAGTCAAGTAAGTACCCTAAACATTGGGGGACAATGGGTGCATTTTTTGCCGCCGCCGTTTGGTTGATTGTGTTTACATTCTACTTTAAATCCAAAGGTAAACTAATTTTGAAAATCCATAACCTAACTTCATGATTCTACCCATTTTTGTCGTAAAGTAAAAAAGGTACGAATTTGGAAAAATCTTTTCTTTTTTCCGAGTCTATGCAGTTCCTCTGACCGAATTCCATGATTCTAGCTGGGCCCATTTGGTTGGTAAATTACGGCTACGGCAGCTCCTTTCTAAAATTGGGAAATTTCAAGTTTCAATAAAAACAAGTAAAAACGGCGTTAAGTTCGGCCGGGCCGAACTTTATATACCCTTCACCATTGACTGCACTCCACAGAGGATGCCGATTTTTTTATATAGCCAAATCGAAACAAATACAAATATTAAAAAAATAATTTTATAAATAAATATAATATTTTAATTATTTCAAACCACGCTTATAAGGCAAGGCTACCAATACGTCAATTCAAAAATAAATATTCTTCGATTTGTATTTTCAAAAAGCGTAAATACCATAAATATTGGTAGATAGTGGGTGCTACAGTTGGTTGTACTTCCATTCTATTTTAATTCCAAAAGTACAAATTTTGAAAATCCATTATCAAACATACATAGTGCAAAATAACCTAACTTCATGATTCAACCAATTCTTGCCGTAAAAGATAAAGTACGAATTTGGAAAAAACTTTTTATTTCGCGTGTCTATGCAGTCAGAGGATTGTATACACCGAATTCCATGATTCCAGCTGCGGTTGGTACCATTTTTACCCCCTCAAGAGTATGACTATCTAAAATCTCTTTTTTTTACGTTTCTACCCAATTATAATTTCATCATTCTAGCTGTAGTCGTTTAGTTAGTACTATTTTTATCCCTATGTACCATTGTATCCCTTTAAAGTACGTGATGAAGATCCACCATATGATCAACATCAGCTGATGCTGGCAGCATAAAAATCGACCATATGATCGATATCACCGTATGGCAATACAGTACAGTTCAAATACAGATGGCGTTATAGTTAATTTTCTAGCTATCAAAGTTGTAGTTTTTGTGTACACCGAACGCAGCAACACACTTGATTTAATAAAATATTAAAAAAACAAAATTCGTGTTGTTTTTATAAATTGTCTCCTCTAGACTCCGTCTAGGGGAGACCAACAGTGCCATCATCCTGATGGAAATCTGTTCAGTACGAATTTCGAAAAATTCGTTTATTTTCTGTGTCTACGCAGTCAGACGAATGTATACTCAGAATTTCATGACTCTAGGCACTATTTATACCCCCTTTTTCATTTTAGCCCCAAAAAGTTCGAATTTTAAATTTTACGTGTCTACGCAATCAGAGGAATATATACACCGAATTTCATTATTCTATGTGTAGCCGTTTGGTTGGTACCATTTCTATCCCTCTGTACCCATTGTATTCCTTGAAAGTACGAATTTGAAAAAAACCTTTTATTTTCCATGTCTACGTAGTCAAAGGAATGTATACTCCGAATTTGATGACTCTAGCTGCGGTCATTTGATTGGTACTATTTTTATCCCCCTTTTTTTTCATTTTAACCCCAAAAGTACGACTTTTGAAAAATCCGTGTATTTTACGTGTCTATGTAATCAGAGGAATGTAAACACCGAATCTGATTATTCTAGGGGCAGCCGTTTGGTTGGTACCATTTTTATCCCCTACTCTCATTTTACCCCTTAAAAGTACAAATTTGGAAAAAAGACTTTTATTATGTATCTACTCTATTAGAGGAATGTACACACCGAATTTCGTGTTTCGAGTTGTTGTTGTTTAATATGTACCATTTCTTGTCCCATTTCACCCCCTAGAAATAAGAATCCTATTATGGTGCACGTTTTTGTTATCGGGGGAATGGGCATACCCAATATCAAGTAAGTACAAAGAGACATATTGCAAAAAAATGCTTAAAAATACTCTAAAATACTATGGATTATTATGGGTATTTTTAGTCCTTGTGAGGGAAAAATTTTTCCCTTTGGGCCGATTTCGCCCCGTTTCAATCCCAACCAGTCTACGACTATAAGACGCATTTGTGGAAAATTTGAACGTTCTAGCTCCTTTCGTTTGGATGCTAGTGTGCTTTCACCAGACGGACGGACATGGCTATATCGTCTTAGAATTTTATGACGATCAAGAATATATATACTTTATATGGTATCAGGTCGATATTTCAAGGTGTTACAAACGGAATGACAAGGTTAGTATACCCCATCCTGGAGGTGGGTATAAAAATTCCAAAAATTTTTAAAGAGAAATCGTAGATTGGAAAATTTTTATTATAACTGGGATATTCTCCTGACTCAATACCATTTTGCATCTATATTTTATAGAATCCAAATTTATTTACAAATGGCATGGTGACATTTATTACTTGGCTGCACACTACCACTATCATGAGAGGTCGCTATGCAGCGACTTTTCGCTGCATCATCGTAATATCTTAATTTTTTAGATCTGCATTTTTTTGTGGAATTCTGAAAAATAAATTGCAAATAACTTATTTTTATTACAATAATAAAAAATAATAATAATATAAGTTATTTTACTTTTAAAGTAGGAATTATTTCATAGTGAAGTATGTCTCACAGACTTTTGGGGATAGTTTCATTGTTATTGATTGTTGAGGGATTCTTTATCTTATTTGGGTTTTTTTATTTACCAGCTATGCAGCTACGTTAATTTATTTTTTAAAATAAATTTCTTTTTTATTAGAATAAAAAATTACAAAAAAATCTTTCGATATTTCTCCAAATTTTATATAACACGATTCTAAGGAAACAATACATTAAAGAAAGAAAAATATTTTTAGCTTGAAATTATCGAACTCTAATAGTCCCAGCCAGCATATTTCAATCAGTGACAGGCGTTAGTGTGAACTGTCCACACTGAACGAGAGATGAAGTCGGTCTTTCAACCCCCGGAAGGTTTTGCAAAGGATGGAAAGTTTGTCCTGGAAGGAACAATTGGTATTGGTTTTTTTAATACCGTTTCTTTTATTTTTTGGAAAGTATTTCAATATTCGTTAATATTAGCCAATATTAGGCAATATTCCCATAATTTAATATTATTTTTACATACAATTATATTTTGGGAGTGGGAATCCATTCCCAAATTTTATAATATGGATGAATTTAATAAATATATTTGCAATTTGTGAGGCATATATGACCAGACATCTTGAATATCATAATCCTTTCAAAGAATGGTAAAGCTCTACCTACTTTGACACACTAAAGAAGCGCAATAGAGGAGCTGTTTTTCATTGTGTTGTATAGAAACATATGGCCACGCATACTTGACTTATATAAATGCGACTTTCAAATCAAAATACAAGCTATAGACGTCATCATATAGTGGGATACCACATTCAAAGAAAGATCCATATATTTCTCAGTGGAAGGTTGTCTAAGTCGACAGTTATATTTTCTTTTGTATTTTTAAGTGAGTTGTCTATTTTGGTAGTAAGATTTGACAGTGTTGGAACTCCGTCAAGTCTCGGCGGCGTGGTTGAAGTCGATATTAGTCGATGAAATGGCGGCGTGGTTCAAGTCGATTTGAGCCGATGAAATCGTCGGCGGCGCGGCTCGGCTCGTGCTCGTGCAGAAACATGCAACGCCGGCGGCGGCTGGTCGGCTTGTATCTCTGGTGTCATACTTGTCTTTGTCATAAATATAGGAATGTTGTAATCTTTCGGAGAGTTCTGTTACAAAGCCATAGATTTATAGCTTTTCTGGGACTGACCTTTGGTGACCTCTCGTTTATTTTTAATTGTACATTTAGTCTAGACCTCTAGTAATTCATTACTAGACCTCTAGTAATGAATGTAATTGTAGAATTCCATAATTTTGACTTCAGCTGATTTGCCTGGTGGACTGAACAGTGAAGTTTATAAGGTTCTTTGAATGAATATTTTTTAATACACATATATAAATCCCATGGTATAATGAAGGATACATGAGCATACCTCGGAGTGATGGCATTTGTAATGAATTGATGATAACTGGGACTAGATCAAGCCCCTGCTCACTTTGATACTTTGTTTCGTTATTGTCACCACAAGTGATGATGATACGAATGATGCGCTTTCATGCTACCCCATATATTTGTTTAACACACATTTGCCATTTTCCAGCTGGGGGTGTTCGTACTTTAGGGTGGCTGTGGATTAAATGGGAAAGGGCTCCACTAAATAAGCTAAAATCAATGTTTTAAAGGGTGATTTTTTAGCTATTATCTTTTTAACAGCACTGGTTTAAACAGGTGACGCACGTTTCGTGTTTTGTTTCACTGTCAAACATCTTCAGTTTGGTCTATAATATAACCATGAATCGTCTTACAAAGGAACAACGCTTGCAAATTATTGAATTTTATTATCAAAATGCGTGATCTGTTAAGAAAGTTCATCGCGCGCTTCTTCCATTTTATGGACAGTTTAATCGACCCACTGAAGCGGCTATTCGGGCTATTGTGACTAAATTTCGCACCAAATTTACATTGTTGGACACTTAACCACGAACACGCTTACGTAGAGTGCGAACTGAAGAAAATATCGCAGCTGTATCGGCCAGTGTTAATGATGGCCATCAATTATCGATTCGTCGCCGTTCGCAACAATTGGCCTCTGTTACTCAAAAACGGAAATGCCAAAATTGGACTAAGCGGATGGACCATTTGAGGCGCAGTCAGGGTCAACATTTGCATGAAATAATCTTCAAACATTAAATTATATGGACCGTACTATCGATTCAAATAAAGATTTCATGCATTTTTCTGAATTTTATGTGTTTTTTTGAAAAACTTTCCTATAGTTTAAAAAACCACCCTTTACATCTGCAATGATCACAGGTTTCACCTGGGAATTTACGTAGCCGTTCGTGTAAACCTTAAGGGATTAGACCACAGAACGACTTTTGAGCCCATGCTGAAATGGTTACCTATGTATGTAACCATATGATCTTGCCGAAATATTGCTAATGTCGTGAAGCTCTTATTTCCCACTCTATCTTTCTCTTGTTCGTTATTGTAGCTGCAAATCGATGAATTGTAAATTTATTCCCCCACTTGATCACCCCTTCTATTATGGCTGAGAAGGGATCTGGACCAGTTTTTTATGAAGATACAAATTTTAACAGATCCTATTGAAGTACTATCTTCGCCAATCGTATTGCCATCTATGTCGAATGACAAGTTATGGATATTTCTTTTTTATGAATCACAGAATAAACTTTGTGAAGTTTACTTACCACCCCAATGTCTGCACGCATACATACAATTAGTATTTGTGTGATACCCTTGAATTATTGTTTTTAACTGCATGCAACAAACACAATCAAATCGTACCATTTCCCCTGCCTAATAACGCAATGCATTCGTTTTTTTTTTTTTTCAAATAATCAGACCCTGATTTTTTCGCTGCGTTTTCCATTTGGATGCGGTGGCACGGCAGAAGGTGTGTGTGAGGATTGGGGGAGGGCGAAAGGAGAAGGATATGCAAAGTATTGCACATTTTATTGGCACTGAGCTGAGCGCGGATCAAAATCAAACAAAGTGAAAAGTTTGACATGTATGCACGAGCGTACGTGCATTGTGCCATGGCTTAGTTTTCACAAACATAATGCTAAATATAAAACAGTGTTAGGGGAATTTCGCATGGAACCAATATTTTATGAACGGAGCAAAATAGCAAAAAATAAACACAAAAACTGAAGCGAAACAAAACAAAAAATCTCTAAATCTAAAATGCGAAACAACGATGTCGCACTTATTGTGATTGATGATAATGCAGATTTTTCGGCTGAAAGTTGATGGTATTTATTTCACTTTTGTATTGTTGGTTGCCGGGAAAACCTTGATCCATATTTACAGTTCAACAGTCACATGGAAAATGAGCAAATTTTTGGCCGTATAGGCAATGGAATGGTTTTTTGGGGTCAAATTATTAATTAAAAGCGCTTTCGGTGAAATCATTTTTGCAATTATAATAATTTCTCTAAGCTAATATAAATAGTGGTACAGAGATACACAAAAACGCATTGATATGTGCAGCAAATGACCGAAAAATGGTTCTATGAAATATTTGTTACGATATGAAAGGAAAAACTGGAGCAGAAGTTATTGCGTTGGCTTTTGCAATTAATTTGGGTTAAAACCAAAATGTAAGTTTATTGCATTTTAATTGAATTTAAATATAAAATAGTTCTAACTAATAACTATTTCAAATATATATTTTTTTATTTTTATCTATCCGCTGATTCATAAGGCATTTCCTATCTAGCTGCAATAGATTATCCGTTATCGAATTCTCGTCCTCAAACGTCTGTGAAAAAACAGTTGCGCCGGTGAATAATTCAAGTCCTTAACAAAAGTATTGCGGTATTCCCATATAGCATTGAATACATCTTCCTTTTTTCCGATTTCCTCAAAATTTGTTTTACTATCCCGACAGCCCTTTCAGCCATCCCATTACTCCTCGGTAATTTGGACTACTCGTAATAATTTTACAATTCCATTCCCCTAGAAAACTCCAGACATTCGTAGGAGCCAAACTGCATATTATCGGCTATGATAACCTTTGGTATACCGAATCTAGAAAATACTTGCATCCAACCATCAATTACATCCCGAAGAATTCTTAGATTTCAAATAAATCAACTCAATCCACTTGCTATAATAATCTACTGCAACCAAAAAGTTCTTTCCACAATATTACAAACAACCTTCACGAAAGGTAAATCTTGGATCTCATGAGAAATAATTGGCTCCTTTACATTCACAGGTCTAATTTCCTGACACTTCCTACATTTAAGTATTGTATTCTCAATATCCTCATTCATATTCATCCAATAGAATAATTCTTTTTCGTGTCTTCAAATGCCCTCCAAATGACTCTCGTGAAATTTCTC